>BPLR01010035.1:0-126922 GCA_021605095.1 Caerostris extrusa
ATTGCATTAAGTATATCAGTAATAAAAGACATACAATCTCAGCCCTCAGTAAAAGCTGAGGGGGCAAAACCACGATTTGTGGAACAAATTGAAAATTTTAATATCAGTCCTAATTCATAAAAAGTTCTTTGCTTCTCTGAGGCCCTATTTCAATTTTCCAATGGTTTATAGGAAAACTCATTACGCCAAGAAATATTAAAGTTCCACCATGGCGAATCGGTGATATAAATTTCTTTGATCACAAGAATATTTATGAGTTCCCATAAAAATGTTATAAAATCGACTTTTGAGTCTTTGCTTGGTCCCCCTTTGTTTGCTTTTACATAAATTACAAAAGCTACTTGAGCTAAGGTACTTGCTTAATTGCTCAAAGAACTGTGTTGTATAGCACCTAAAAGCGGAGACGGTGAAGTACATTTTATTATTTCTCTAGCCGTATAAAGTTACAAAGTTTCGATTTTAGATTGACACCTTCAACTTGAAGCTTATTCCGAAGCTTTCTTACTTAAAGGGTAAAATATTTTCCGAAAATTACAACTTTTTATTACACGCAGGATCTAAAATTTTAGGCAGGTGTAGATTGCTGGTGGATTCCAATCTGAAGTACGTAAATTTGATAACTTTACGTATATTGCATATAAATTTGACAGCCATAAGAAACTGTAAATCAATGCTATTCTGACAGCCCCACTTTTAAACTCTAAACACTAAACCAAAAAACGTTTGAAGAAAGTTTGTCTTTGTTAAAATTTAATTACTAACTGTTGTGCATTCCTTACGTTATTACTTTCTATCAATTTCCCCACTACATTGTACATAGTAATTTCTACTACATTGTACATAATGCTGAAATTTTTAATAAACTGGCCCTGACTCTCTCTGTCTGTCCTGTTTGATAACCAGGTAGAAATGCCTCACCTTGTTTCTGCTCTAAAAGTCCCATTTCTTAGTGGAAGCAATGGATTGCCAGACTTGTTGGATGGATTAACTGATACACTGTTTCCTATCATCTTTGTTCTTTGCATTTTTATATATATGTCGTTGTAAACTCGTATATTGTGGAAAACGTAGTAAATTTAATTCAGTAATATATATATATATATATAATATAGTTTCTAATAATTATAGCCCATAACTTTCAATATGTAAAGCAGCAACTTTGATCTTATCATCCAACTTCTTTTAAACTAAGAAATGATTTTAGGAAATACATTTGCACGAAATTGAAGTTGCAGAGTATAAGGTATTTTCATAAGGAGCATTTAGTATCTTTGTGAAAAATTATTAATTAATAGTCTTTATTAAATAAAAATATGCTTCGATAGGAAAAGAATTGAGTAGTATGTGTGGCTTGGATCTAGCTATCCGTTGGTCCTGTTCGTTGCTTGTATAGGATGGGATTTTTGACCCTTCGAAATGATTCTAGAATTATTTCGATCGAGAATGCAAATGAAATTGATAATTACTTAAATAATGCCTTTGACGAAATAAAAATCCACTAATATGAATCTCATTGGTTTACCTAACCTGATTTCCTTGAATTTTATTAGCATTTTTAGATTGATTAATTCTGTACCTTTACATATTTTTTCTTTCATAATCTTTCTTGCATTTTCTTGCAGGACATCTCGACATCACTGGTTTTAGTAACTTTGGCTAAAGCTAATACTCTTAAACCTCATGACTTCCTGATCCCAAGCGGTAGCAAATCCAGCGGTTTGTTAGTGGTCCGTGAATCCACGCTTGGACCTTGTGTAGGGTCGCGGTATAATTAGTCCAGTGTGTGCAAAAATCAACCTGTGGTTAGACGACAAACCAAAAGTCAAAACAAACTATAGACTTCTTATTTAAAAATAAATTGCCGATAACCCTTAACTGCACTTGACATTTTAATTGTCAAGGATTTGCACCTTTTAGTAAGTATCCATGCTAAAAACTTGTAGGTTACATTAACACTAAATAATGCGGATCCTATCCTAACTGATTCTTTCTTTAAATATTGAAATGTCAATCCAAATTCGACCGCCCATATGTAAAAATTCCTGTGAGTAGAAACCTTCAGAAACGAAAACAAGGTTTAAAAATAGTGTTATCATGAATAATACAGGCGCGAAATATTCCCAAAAATATTGAAAAATGATTAGAATCATTATCTATTGGAATCTGAAAATTTATTTGCAATGCTCTAAAATTTTCAAGAGCAACTACATTCTTTTGAAATTCTTATTGGCTGTTCATAAAGAGAGAGATCCCCTCGTAATCTTTACCTTTCCTTGATGGACGCGGCTGAACATGTCTACTAGACTGAATTAAATTAAACTTTTAAAAACTGAAAGTAATTAGATCAAAATCTAGGAGTGCTTACAGTGCTTTCTCACACTTCTACATTGAATGTAAACCTCTTACCTAAAAATTCACATGTGCGCAAGATTCCTTTTCAACGTAAGTCAGTCTCTGAGCTTTCCTCAACTTCCTTAGGTTATAAGGTTCTTTTGTTTGGCCAAAAATTGCTATTTTCGATTGTTTCCTTTGACTGAGAAATCTAGGAAGGTTATTGTATATAAAAATTTTTTTGAGAACTTATGAAAAATACAGCATATAACCTAAGGTATTGTAATCAAGGCAATTGCTCTCTTTTTTCCAATAGAAAATTTTGTTTAGAAAAATATAGCTGTAATAATCTAAAATTATTTACGCTTTCTTTAGCTCAAAATGTATAACTTCATCATTACCGTCTGTACCAGAATATCATCTTTATTCTGGCATGATGGCCAAATGGTTAACGTTCTGGCCTTAGTACTCATAAGGTATAGATGACATGCATACTTTTAGTGGTTCGAATCCACTTCTAAATTGTACGCTGTCCCGTCTACTTAACCCTAGTGGGCATAAAATGACGCAGAGTGGCCAACCAAACCAATCTTCAATTTATTTCATGCCAGGTGGCAGGTACTTTCTATTAAATTTGCTTCCTCAACACCTTTTGCACAAATATTTTGAATACAATCGATATGTCATACATGTCATCAAAAGCCAACTTACTTGAACAGCGTCAGTGAGAAATAGTGTTGTAGGGGAATTTCCCGCAATTTACTCTGTGTTAAGAAGAAACCGTATGAAAGAACTATATGATAAGAAGAAACCGTATGAAAGAACTATATGATAAGAAATAAAAAAACCGAAGATAGAGATTAAGAGATTGAAACTATTCCTTACTGGGACATAATTCTTACGTTTTGCAATGAGTTTTTAATTTATGTCTTAGAAATTTTAAAAGAGTACTATACTTATTAAATTTTTAAATATATTTTTATTCCTTTTTCAATATTTTTTGTTCTCAATTGAATGAATCGGTAATAGCTGTTATTATTTCTAATGCTGGAAATAGTTCCCTGTAGTGATCAGTAATTTGATGAAAATAGTAATATGTCTAGCTAAATAAAAAACTGTCCTTAATTTAATTTAAAACCAAAAGGGATTAATTTTTAACATAGTGTCAGTTTTCTAGATAAGCAAAAAATTAAAAAAATTTAATTATATGTTTTACTTAAACTCAAGATCTTTATTATTATAATGTAATTACTATATAATGTATTAATTATTCTATTACTACTAATATTTTTTTCTTTACCCATGCTGTTATTATAGGAGGAAAAATATTTATTTCAAAAAATGCTGTTTAAGAGGAATAAAAAAATATAAGGTAAGTAAACAAAAAAATTGAATTTATAAATTAAAAAGAGATTAATTTCCTTAACATAGCATTAGTTTATAGATATAAAAATTAAAAATTATAAAAATTATAAGATTTTATTATTATTATATTGTATTAATTACTATATAATGTATTAATTACTATATAGCGTATTAATTATTCTATTACTACTAATATTTTTTTTTCTTTACCCCCTTTTCTGCTATTATAGGGGGAAAATATTTATTTAAAAAAGGCTCTAAGTGTTTCCTTTATGAAGAATAAAATAATAAAAGGTAAGTAATAAAAAATACAATTTATAAGTTAAAAGAGATTATTTTTTTAAATAAAATTGTTCATATAAACGAAAATATTAGATAAATTAGCAAGGATTATAAAAAAAAAATAAGCAACAATTGACATATATAAAATATACTAATAAAATTATTTTCCTTTTTTTTCCGGTTTTAGAAAAGTGCCAAAGGTTCTGAATGCAGATTGAAAATAGATCTTTTTTTTTTTTTTTTTTTTTATAAAATTCAAAACAAGGTCAGTTAAAGTGAGTAGTTTGTAGTTCTTTAATATATTCAGAGAAATACATAAATGTGATGCAATGTAAAAATTTTAATATGCTCCTCATGTTTCAGTGAACATTTTTTCCTTATATTGATTTATTGTTTTTGTAACAAACTAAGGATTTTCGATAATTAAATTCTAAAATTGCAGTCAGAAAATTATTTTTGAATTCAATGAAAACAGCCTAAATACTTAAATTTTTTTATTAAGTTTATAAAAAATAAATACCACTTAATTATATTCCCAAATAAATTCACGGATGAATAACTTCAATCCATGAATCATAACATTAAAAAATACGGAAAAAGAGCCATATCTTGGGATTTTATTTTTTTTGATGATATTTTATTTTGTAAAGTTTTTTTTAATTAATAATATGTAGATTTCATTGTAAACTGTTAACTTTAAATGTTTTGTTTACTAAAGATAATGTTTTATGTTGAAAATTTACATAAAATTTTATGACAAATTTATATAATAAGTTATATTGTCTTATTTGATTTCAGTGCTTTTTAATATTTATTATTTAATCTAAAATTTTGAAAAATCATCTGCTAGCTAGCTTTTAAACTTTTGCATTCTAGATAAATCTCAGCATCAGAATATTTTGAATTAGAGAATTACAAATGCAATAATAATAATAAATAAATAAAAATAAATAAAATAAAAAATAAATAAAAAATAATAATAATAATAATAAATAAAAAATAATAAATAAATAAATAATAATAATAATAAATAAATAAAAAATAAATAATAATAATAATAAATAAAAATAAAATTAAAATTAAAATCGTCTTGGTCGATAAACAGGTTACCCATAAAATTTAGAATTTAATTTAAGAACAAAAAAGCATAACAGTGATCTTAAAAAAAAAAAAAAAAAATTATAGAATAAATTCCAAACGATATATTATATATATATTTTTTTTTGAAAAAAATCTCAATTTCACTTTGAAATAAAATGTCTTTGCTTTCACCAGAAGATCTATTTAGAACAATTTTACATTATTTAATTTTTAATTATATAATTACTAGCTCACGAAAAAAAAAATAAAAAAAAAACCTAGTGAAATTTTTTTTAATAAAAAGTTCGTGAAAGAAATGGAAAAAAAATTGTAAATGGTCAAATCCACGAATAAAACTGATCAAGAACACAAAAATTCCCACTTACCCATAATTTTTGGGGTAAAAAATAATAAACCATCAAAAACAAAGTTATCTAAATTTAAATATTAAGTTAATATCATTGATTGAATTTTAATAAACATTATTTAAATTTTTATAATTATAACATTTTATATCATTATCTATATTTTTATAATTATAAAAATTTAAATCATTATCTATATTTTTATAATTATAACATTTATATCATTATTCATATTTTTATATTTTTTAATTTTTTAATTAAATGGACGATAATTACCTGATAAAATAGTAAAAACCTTCCCATTACAATGAGAAGGTGCGCCAAGTTAATAAGTACCTTTGAATGTGTATTATAATCTTTTTTAAGCTGCTATCATTTATTTTAGCAATAAAGAAACAGACATCGTTGAATATTAATTGAAGGAATATACCAAAAACATTCCTTTAAAAATTATAGAGGGCTAGATTTTGTGTAGTTAAATTAGATAACAAAATTTTTTTGATGTTGAATGGAAAGGTTTCAGATGTGAATTTCTCATCGACTCTGCCAGTTATAAAAGTTTGAAGATTTAAAAAAATAAATAAAAAAATAAATAAATAAATAAAAATGCGTTATCAACCTCTGCATATTTTTCTTCTAGTTTAGTTACTGATAAAAAAAAATGTTTATGAAGAGATTAGTATTCTTCTCCCATTTTCAGCTTTCTGAGATAATTTGGCAACTTTTGCAAGAGATAAAGAAAGAGAAAAGATGATAATGCTAAAAAATTCAACTTTCACAAAAACAAGATAGCTTCGATACCGAAAGTTTATCTTTAGTATTTCAAATATCTTATAGGCCATGGTACATGAGCCTCGATACATGAAACGGCTAATCAGCCATAAAAGTTTTCAAGGCGTATGTTTTTCGAAAAGTCGTCTTTGTGAAAGACTGTTTGATAAGGATGAAATGGATGGGTAACTGATGAAGGTTTTCAAAACCTTGAGAACTTTAGTTTACTTCTAAACATGCCTGAAGTCACAAAAAAGGAACAAATAAAATATCATTAAGGGTTAATCTTGCAAGTTTATTTCATTTTTTTAGAACATGTAATCAAGTTTTTTAAGTTAAGATATACTTTTTCCTAACATATATAGGAACAAAAAAAAAAATAAGACATTAGTTTACTTAAGAAGGGGAAAAATTAAGATATAGACATATTCTATTAAAACTTATGTGACCCATAAAATTATGGTTATTGTTTTCGAGAGAGGAGTTTTTAGTTTATTTGTCCATGACCGTTTTCAACGTTTCTTATTGGTTAATTTTTTTTTAATCAATTTCTTTCATGAGATATTCTTATTGGTTTATTTAAATTTCTTTCACGAGCTTTTTATACACAATATTTATTTAATATTTATTTTTTATTATTTATAACACAATGTTTAATTTATTTAACTTAAATAATAATGTACAATTATTATTTTAGTTTATTTCACGAGCTAATAATTATATAATTAAATAATTAAGTATTGTAAAATTGTTCTAATAGATGGTCTGGTGAAAGCAAAAGTCAAAATGAGCTTTCATTCTAAAGCTCTCATAAAAATCTCAATTTTAAAGTGAAAATGAGATTTTTTAAGAAAAGAAAATCATTTGGAATTCTATACAGAATTTTTATTTTTAAGATTGTTGTTAAGTGTTTTTTCTTACATTATGGGTAATGGTTATGGTTTTATGGGTAACCTGTAATCTTGCAAGTTTATTTCATTTTTAGAACACATATTCAAGATTTAATTATAAAGTTTTTTAAGTTACGATTTATTTTTTCCTAGCCTATATATAGGAACAATAAGAAAAATAAAATATTAGTTTACTTTAAAACAGAAAAATTAAGAAAATACACATATCCTACAAAAATTCTATGACCCATAAAATTATAGATATTGTTTTCGAGAGTGAAAGTTTTCGTTACTTTATCCTTGACCGCTTTCAACATTTCTTATTAGTTTATTTTTTTTTATAAATTTCTTTCACGAGCTTTTTTTATACGCAGTATTTAATTTCAAGATTTATTTCACAAGCTAATAATTAAATGTTGTAAAATTATTCTAAAAGATCGTCTAATGAAAGCAAAGACAATTTTATTTCAAAGTAAAAATTAAAATTTTTCAAGAAAAAAAAATCGTAATGGAATTCTATAGTTTTTTTTATTTTTATTTTTTAAGATTGCTGTTCAGCGTTTTGTTCATACATTAAGTTCTAAATTTCTTGAGTAATCTCTATATAGTCCCAGACCATTATTATTATTATTATTTTATTATTCTGTAATTTGAGTTTAACCTACAATTTTAGCACTAAAAATATTTTTAAAAGACGATACAGAAAAATAATCATCACAAAGATTTTTTGATGAAAATTTCATTTAAATAGATTGAACATATATCTAATTAAAGAACATTTAAAAGGAAAAATAATTCATTATAAACATTTTAGATAAATCAATTTGGTTTGTTTAAATGCATTCTCTTAAAATGTTGAAAGCATTTTTAGTATTAGAGCTATTAAAAATGCTAGAGATTTGCACATTTAAAAACCAAATTATTTATCAGAACTTAAAATTCAACTATTTTAATGCCTATTTTTAATGCCGTGTTTTTGAATATTTTTTATACATTCGCTCAAAACATCACAAACAATTTTTAGGAATACATACTGTATATTTCCGAATATAAGCCTTTCCATGCATAAACACAACAAACCAGCAATATAAAAACTTTGAAAATAAAAAACAACTCTTTCTTTTTCTTTAAAAAAAAAAAAAAAAAAAAAAACGTATATAAGCCGAAATGAAGAAATTCCTGTAACATTCATTATTTACGGTATTTTGTTATTATTTCTGGTGTAGCGATTTGATCAAACATTTTCTATTAGCATGCCATTCTTAATTTTTCCGCATGCCATTCTTAATTTGTTGAAAAACTAATATTATTGTCGAGAATTTTTGTTGCTAGAATAGAGACATTTTTTAAAAAAGATAGAAACTTTCGTAAATTTAACTGAATTCTGGATTTTAAAATTATTTAACGAATGCTAAATTGTTTTTATTATTTTGCAGATTTTTTGCAGATATTTTAGAGGCCCGATGGCCGAGTGATCGGTGTCATGGATGTCTCTGGAGATCGGTGTCATGGATGTTTTTAGTGGTTCGAATCCACTTTAAACAGTAGGTCCCAGTCTCATTTGATTATAGAGCGTTGGGCGTAGGGCTGATAACCTACACTGTAAAAAGAAAACATCTACTGTCTAGAAATCTGCCAGTGAACAGACAGCCATGGGGCTGCTGCACCATTTATGATGATGATGAGATATTTTAGCTCTTTACGCATTAAAAAAAAAAGATATTGTTACTAAAGAAATATCAGAAAGATATAAAGAAATAATTAAAAAAAACAGTAAGTTATAAATATTTATTTATTATATAATAAATATAACGATTGAATACTTTCTGAATCGTAACTAAATTTAACGTATTACATGCGAGTTAATTTATTTTTTGAAGGTATTTTTAATAAAAAGTATAACTGTAATCCAAAAAAATGTTAATTATTATTATTATAAACAGAAATTATAGGAGCTGCTGTTAAAAAATACAGAAAAATGTTTAAAAAATCTTTTAAAGGATAAAAGTATTATAGAGCAGATTTAACATAAAAAATATCTTCCTTTGTCACAAAATATATATTTACAAAATGTTTGTCTTAAAAATTGAATTCGATAATCTTTTGAATTTATTGCAATTCAATAAAAAATTTTATTGTTATTTATGCATATAATAATGCATTTTCAATTCCGTTTCAAAATAATTTACTAAATAACTGCTAAATATCAAATTGATTATTAGTGTACGCGCAGTAGCTTAGAAATTGTAATTCATAATTAACTTTACAAATATTTCAAGTGAAAAAATTGTAGCAATTGTAGTTCCTACGTTAACAAAATCATTACCGAAAGAGAGTATGCTAAAGTAAAATAAGGATGAATAGCATACCAAAAAATAATTAAAAATTTTATTTGGAAGCTTAAACTATTAATTAATAGTTAAAAGATCAGAAATTTATCGTCAGGACAATAATTCTATCTTATTAGATATAATTATGATATATATATCTTGATATAATAAAGGTTTGCTTCTATTATGATATTCTGGCGGTGGCGTGGATGTTTGTTAGTGATTTGGAATCCACGTTAAACTGTAGGTCCCGATGTAATGAACCTAAAGTGCTTCTCAAAATGACCGTAGAGTGACAAATCACCAAATCTATTGCAATGTAGTTGTTCAAACTATATCACCAACACCTAAACTCAAAGACATTTTAGTATACGTTCTAACTTTATAATAAATGATATACATTTAATATTTCCTTCGCAAGTATAAATGAGCCTACTTTCCTAAACTCAAGTTCTTTAAATAAATATTATATATATGTATATATTATACGTCATTATTATATTATCTGAAAGTATTTAGATGTTTTTATGTAAATAATTTTTAGAATATATTTTTTGAGTTATACATAAATTAAAAAATAAATCACAAGTTATTACTGTTCTTACCATTTTAAATTAATCCAGTCAATCTCTGCTCATAGTTAGAAAACAAAAGGAAATTATTGTGATGCGATAAATCAGTGTATTTTATTATCGATATGGATAACTGTATATAACCACTGACTTTCATTTGGGAGAGTGCAAGAAATTGTGAAGACCAATTTTTTTTTATTTATAAGAAAATAAAGTTAGTTAAAAAAGTTTTATTTATAAGATAGGAAGTTATTTTAGAATAATAATTATTATAATAATTAATTTAGAATAATAATTATTTTAGAATGAACTAGTTGTTTTTCGAAAAACAAACTAATTCATTCTAGATGTTTTTTTATTAAAATAATTATATTCTTGTTGTTCACTGAATAGAATTTTTCTCCAATTAAAATTAGTGAGCATTTTGGAAGAACAAGGAACCGTTAGTTTTTAAAGAATTTTATTCATTCAAATATTTATATTAAGGAAATACTCATATTTTATGCTGCCTAAAACCTGTATTAAACATAACTAACTATCAGTATGTTTATTACACCAAAAATAAATAAATAAATAAATAAGCATACTGATTAAAAAATTAGAAAAAAAAATATACAAAATAGTCTCATATTGAATTTATGATTATTAATTCATTGAAAATTGCTTAAAATAATCTTGCGTGTTCAAGTGTAATTTTAAAAATAGTCTTGATATATATTTCTAAAGTGTATTTATTTCTATTTTAATTATAAGAAATATGCACTAATTTTAATATACATGTAGTAAAAAAAAATCAGGAATAACTTCGACGTTCATCAGGTTTTAAAACTTCATTTTATTGCAACTTAAGTAACATATACCCTCTCATGTTGAGTTGAAATTAGTATATTATAGTATAATCCGTTAGTTGATATTAGTATTTGATATGGTATTAGTATATAGTATAACAGTTGATATTAGTATAATCAGTTATATATTTCATAAAATTAGTATGATGTTATAAATTATAAAATTCATAATTATTATAAACTATTAAATGTATATATGAATCTGTCAGTGATATTATCACTGGCCATCATGGAATCAATATTGATACATATAAATAATAATATTTATGAATAATATTAATTTTTTATGAATAATAATTCTATTCAAAGTTTAATGAAAAATATATCTAAATATATTAAATAATATTATCACCATGCTTTGTCATTTTGATAGATTTAATTTGGTTTGTCGCTCTATGATAATTTTTTTGCATGCTTTAGGCTAATTAGACCGGGATCTACAGTTTTAAAGCAGATTCCGAGCCACCAACAAACATCCATACCATCGCCAGAATTCGAACCTGAAGCCTCTGGTACCAAAAGGCCAGAGCGCTAGCCAATAGACCATCCGGCAGATCAGTTTTACAGAAGCAAGGTAAAAACTTCAAAGCCCACACTTAGCAAGTTTTATTAATCTCATTTTCTGCAAGCGAGTTTATGCAAATTCATTTGCTAGATTTGGATATTTTATTTAAAGAATTTTATATACTTTAAGAAATAAGTATTTTTTTTTTTTTTTGTAGATTTCTCAAAAATATTTAAGCACAATTGAAATTAATGCAGCGCCTGTGTGATTATTGATAAAAAGATTTTATACTATTACATACCAGAGATTCATAGACTTTTTAAAGCAAGGGCTACATAGAATCACTATGATTTATGGAGTGCGGTCTGAAAAAAAAGCTGAAAACTATTTATCCCGCATTATTCATTTTATTTATATTGATCATATATTTCTACAAAAGAATAATAAAAGTAAATAAGGAATTTAATTTTCTATGCGGCATTATATTGATTTAATAATTTTTTAATACTTGGTTAAATTTTTGTGTTAAACAAGGCCAAATAGTTTCTAATTTTTTATCAGGGAATTTATTTTCCAGTTTGTTAATATCCATATGTGAAAAAGTTTTATCACAGATATATGTTGGCACAAAAAAGCGTTGTGTATTATTAACAATTATTTGTAATTTTTTATTAGAAATTTCTTGTCATCTTTAAATTTTTTTCACATGTTTGTTAATCGATCAGTATAAGATATATTTTTTTATGTAATTTCAACCAAAATGCAAAATTATTACTAAATAAATCTAGAAACGATTTACTTTTTTAAATCAGAGAATCTATCTTTGAAGGTTGGTATCAAATTATCTATTTTTGCAGCATATTCGGTCCTGAAATTTACACTGCAATTTTTAAAAAAGTAATAACAAAATTTTTAAAATTGCCTATAGCATGATTTGTTTAAATTTAATACTTAGGGAAGAAAGTAGCCAACAAATGAATGGAGCACTATGGCCTATATATTCCTTTTTTACATTAAAAAAATGTTTGACCTAATTAATCCCATTAAAATTATAATTTTAATATTATTCGTGTCAAAAGGTTTTGGGTATATGTCGAGGATGAGCAAGATAAATCTATTAGTCAGAATGTCCTTCAGTTGGCTCGAACAGAACAGGAGGAAGATGTGAACTTTCCAAAACTGCCATAGCACATGTCACCCACATTATTTCCGAAATTGTAAAAGGAGCATCTAAACTCTAGGCACAGTGATGTGCTGTAATATGGTGTAGTAATAGGAGTTGTCAATTCATATATTTTGAAAATCAAAATAAATGCTATATATAATTTTTTAAAAGATATATGCAAATATTTAAATAAAACTATTCAAAAACTAGTTTCAAAATCAAAGAAAAGCTGTTAATAATAATACATATATCTATAAATTGATTAATTTCATTACGAATGAGAATATGATAGGAATTATTATTATTATTATACAAAATCTTTTATAAAATTATAAATTTGGATTGTTATTCTTTAAAATTTATGAATTTATAAATTTCGCAAATTTAAATTATTTATTTCGCTTCGGAATAAAGGCTGTTATAGTGTTCAGTTTAATTAAGATGAAGCTGCATATTGATTCTTAATACACCCAATAAAAATTTATTGATTGCTTGTTAAATAACTCTTTGTTTCATAGATTTTCAATAAAATGATAATAATTATTAATAACGTTTTTAATTTTTTTTTCTTTGCAGGAATCAAGAGGTGTATTACTAATGAAGTAGTTGTCATCAAACAAAATATAAAAAGGACATATTCAGCCCATCTGACAGATTTTTTTTATAAAATGTCTGGAGACCATTTGAAATTTTGAAACAACCTGTGGTGAAGGGAATCAAAAGTACTTGCTTGTACTGTAGGTGAAGTGGAATTATTTTATATGCATATTTGAATTCTGATATCAAATAAAAATTTGACATCAAAACCTGATTTAAGTATTTTTAATGTTTTCTAACACAAAAATAATTGGTATTTTAAGTTACATAGCAATATTTATTCGTAACAGTTATTAAAATAAGCAAAATTGTTTCATATAAAAATAAATTAAATTTCTTAAGAATATTGCAAACATTTTTAATGTTAAAGTATCTCAGAGTAAAAGTCATAGCATTCCTTATAAATATTGCATAAATATTTATTTACAAAAATCAAGATGTATAAAAATCAAAATATATAATACCTTTTAGGTACTTTTGAAATTTTCAAAAAGTTTTATCTGCTACCTTGAACGAAACTGAATAAATTCTTGATGACAAACATAAGAAGCAAAAAGTAATTTAAAATTAATTAATTTAATTGTTATGTCTTTTCCCGCATAATAAACTTTAAAATACTCATAATTTCTGAATTTTTCGTTTAATACTAGGATTTTTATTTTACTGCCTAGTTAAATAAAATAAAATAAATTTTGAAATTATAAATTTACCATAAACGAAAATACGAATTAGCATTTGATTAATTGACTTTAGCTGATTTATACAATTAACTTTTGTTTAAAATTCTGTCCTATTTCGATTTTTTTTATGAAGGGTTCAAATTCTAAATGAAAATGAAAATGGGGAGATGAAATTAAAAAAAAAAAAAAAAATTCCGCTTATGTTTGCCTCTTGAAAACATATCATCCATAATATTACTATTCTGCATATAAAATTACAGTACAAAATAAATAAGGAATATTAAACATTGAAATGAGAAATGGTAAAAATAAAGATATCAATAAGATGATGAAAATAACTACAAAATAGAAATTTAACTCAAATAAAATTTATATTTCTCAATTAATCTGAATTTAATCTTTAAATATCAAACTGCAAATTTCTTAACTAAAAAATACTGTTTGGAAAATTACATATTTAGTTTTTGTGGAAAAATATGGTTGCACATATATATATATATATATATATATTACGATTAGTATAGTAGTATATATATCACGATTTTTACTTAGCACTTTATAAAACAACATAGTTTTCAATCATTTAACTTAATTTAAAATTAAAGAATTGTAAGCTAACACAAGAAAGCTCAGAAAGTTTCTCTTTCAGAAATTTGAATTTTATACGATTACAAGCAATTCTTTCACAACAATAAATATGCATACAAAATAAACAGTTTTCATTAAAATAAATAAATAAAGTTATTTATTGATTAATATTCATAATATTTTAAAAGTTTCGAAATTTATACTATTGAATTATATTTAGAGTTTAAAAAAATTAAAAATATTTTCACTGAAAGAAGTTTTTTTTTACATAAAATGACAATGTGTGTAACAAATAAAGTATATTTTTAAATGTAAAAAATGTAATCAATTTAAAAATACATTTAAACTTAAATAAAAGGACAGTTAACTTATTTAAATTATAAATATATATATATATAATATATATATATATATATATATTCTCTTTTTTTAATATATCTTTTTAATTATAATATGCTTTCATAGGAATTATTCATTTTTCTTTCAATTTTTAATTGTTTCGATTAAAATGATTAGTTTTAATGATAAAAAATTATATAGCCTTTATAAAAAAAATTACAATAAGCAATAAAAAGTAAAATAATATGGGAATACATAAACAACAAAAAAAAAAAAAAACATGAAAAGAAATAATTCAATAAAAATTCACCTATTAGCAAAAAAAATAAACATTCAATGAGTTGAAAAAAATATTAAAGACAAATTTCAAACAACTATTACCAATAATTAAAATTATTTTCAAAGGATGAAAACACAAATTTATCCATTATGAATTCAATAAGAGTCAAACAAATGTATATTTAGACACAAATATTTCTAACTTATTGAATATTTATTTAACTAGGCAATTAATTGAAATCACTTTCAAACAAAAATTTCCTCATGATCTTAATAGTTGTACTCGGGCATTACAAACAATATTTAAAATACCACATATTTTATGAAAACTTAAACTTTTGTTTAAAATATTAATTTAAAAAAATTGTAAGCCATTAAGTGGATGTAATAATTTGAATTGCAATTTCTGCACGTTACTATACTTAAATAACAGGTTAAGTTGAAATAAAAGGTTGGAAATATACTAAGCCATATTGAAATTAGGATTTAGGGCCATGATGAGGGGTTTAAGGCCCTGACGCCAGTGGTGTGATGGGGGAGAGGGGATATTTTATTGATTGCTCTCAACGAATCAGATTTACCTTCACACCAATTGATTAGTTTTAAGGGGAAATGACCCTCACTCATGGCATGCTTCAACTCCCCTTGCGATTGGTCCTTCTATGTCCACTTAGTATTTCGACAATACCCGACATGTAAACCTATGACAACTTTGTTAAGTAAATTCACATATAGCCCCAAGAAATATTCGTGTACACGATAATCTAGAAAATTTCATTCAATTTTTTTTTTTGTAGCGTCACTGCATCATATCTTTATCAACTTGGTGTATTCAAAAATTGTTCGATTAAAAGATTTTATTTCTATTAAAAAAATTAAAAGACAAGAAAAAGAAATTAAATATTACAGAAAATTTTGTTATTTAAGCAGTTTCGTAATCAATGGGAATTTTTAAGTAATCAAGTATTATGAGGTAAGTGAGAATAATTAAGTTTACAGTTACTGATTTCCTTTAACCTTAAAAAAATTAAAGAAAATATTATTGTTAAATTCTATGGTAAAATTTATTTTATATACAGTGAAAAATTAAATACTTTATCAATGAGAATAACTTGTCATCAATTGAATAGTCGTTGGCTTTTCAATATGTTCTGCAATATTTATAATAATCACATCTTTTTATCCAAATGAATGAAATGTAGGAATAATTTTAATTTTTTATACAATTATATATTGCAGAAAATACTACAATAAGCTAGTTATACAATTATATTTAATAAAAATTTTGATTTTTTAAAATAATTTTTATAAAACCTGTTTATCAAAGAAATAAATTATTCGCAGTTTATATTTTTATGAAGTATTTATAAGATGTTTTAAGAGCAATAAATTGGAAAAAATATTTAAATACAAGCGGGTTTTGTTATCAGTATTGTAATATTACATCAGTTTACACTAAAATGGCGTGTAGGTAAATATAATTTTTTTCTTGTACCTTAAAATATTAATTTTTTTTTTAAAATTTAGCAGTATGAAAATAGAAATTAATCACCAATGAGCTGGTCAATAACATTAAAAATGAATTTTCTTGTTAGAATTTAATTAAAATATTTACTTCAACGTATGTTTTGCAAATGTCTTAACTTATATGGTTTAATTAAGTTCAACCATAAGTAATGCAAAATACAGTAAAATTCTGCAAAACAATAATAAAGTAAAATACAGTAACAGTGGAGTGAATTAATGAAATGCATACGCAACAATCACGTACACAAAAACAACATCCTTAAACTACAAGTAATTACTACGAGTATTAAGAGCTATAAGCAATTATTTGTAAAATGTAAAGAAATAAAAAATAATACAAGCGGTTTGGATTATAAGTTTTCTTAACAAAAGAGAATTTAACGCAAATAAAATCTTTATTTTTATTTCGACATTTAAAGATGTCTAAATATAGAATTTTTTTCTGACTGTGGGCATCAAATAATTTAAATTTTTGTTGTTATGGTATTAGGTAAATAACTGTAGTTGCTGTATGTTTATTTAATGATTTTAAGTATATTGCAAATTAATTTTAACAGTTTTTCTTTAAATGCTTGAAATATTCTGATATTCTGAAAATTTTTCTAAACTAAATGTGAGATTTCCTTTCCTTCCACACTGTTTTTCTATTTAAATAAATGCAATACCCATTTTAAATAAATTGCATACACATCTATTTTAATAAAATGTATACACATCTATCTTAATAAAATGCATACACATCTATTTTACATTTGCTGCATTTTTCAGTGACATTCAATGAGAGTCAAAACAATTATTCCAAAGAAAAAAATATATTTTTAAAAATATTTTGCTGGGTACTAATAAATAGACATATTTAACTGTTTTTCTACATTATCATATAAGGTAAACAACCTTTGCTGCATTTGTATAAATGTAGAGCTTTTAATTTGAAAAGCTAACACTTATGATAATGAAGCATACTTTTTAATCATTCAAAAAAAAATTTGTAATGAAAAATAATTCGCAGTATTTTTTTTCCAATCATATTCAAATGAATCCATACAGCAGAGAAATATTCTTTATCTCGAGTTCAATTTTAGAATATAAAACAGTTTATATTTCTATAAAGTCACATTAAAAAAGGAAGTATTAATTAAATATTTTATTGTAACATATTGCAACATATGAAGCGTTTTACTGGAACATTTTATTTCTGTAATTTTTTTATACATAATTGTGTGATTTAGTGGATATTTAATCTTTTCGCACTGTTGTAAATATAACAATTAATGATTATCAAGGAATACTATGGAATACAAGGAATATCATGGTTTTTGTAGTTCTCTTAGTAACTAATGTTATATTTCTCTTTATAAATATCGTTATAAATGAAGTAATTGCTGCCGCTAACACTGTGGTCAGTTGACTATTAACACCAGTGATATTCAAAAAAAGTTTATTTATAAATTTCATTGTAATTCAAGATATCAAGAAAAAGAATAAAAAATTTCTTTTTCTATAATGTTGTATTAATAAATGATAATTCATAGTGTATTTCAAACAAAAAAAATTGAAATCCATAACAAAAAGCGAAAAAAAAAAAATGCGATTTGATATTGATGGAAATAGAATAAAATGATGAAAAAATAAACAACAGTATCGACTCAAATATCTTAAAGCATATAATTCTGAAGCATTTAATTTTTAATTGTGTGAGCAGTAAATATTAATTGTAAAAAAAAATTAAGGAAATTAAAAATATCGCGTTTTTTTTTTTTTTTTATTTCAGGTACAAAGGTTAATTTACAGCTGTTAACGCGAATTAAAAATTACATACAAAAATTGCTTTTAGCTATTATTTAAATATGCCGGTCTTGAAAGCTGTTGATTATCTATTTTATTTATATAGTTATTAAAAAATAGATTTTATTAAAAAAATTTAAAATCTATTTTAATTTAAAATCAGCAACAGTTTATTAAAAATCATCAACAGAATTATAAAATTTTTAATAAAAAAAGTTTCAATTTTGTATTAAAAAAATATGATTTCAATATTGTATATAAAATACAATATGATTTACAGATTTTTGGTTAAGCTTGCTTGAATCAATGCAACCCATGAAAAGATTTTAAAGGAAAAAAATATGTGTATAAATGTATTTATACGCAATTATTAATACTAAAAATTATACGCAAAATTTAATAATTTTGCTGATAATATTTATCTGCAAAAATTTTTGCATTTACAATAAAAAAACTAAAACTAAACTCAAATACGACGACATTATTAGACAAAATTAATCTAAAATTGATTCAATTTTTATGTTTTACGTATTTTTATTTTGCTTAATACTTCACTTAATAAAAATAACTGCTACGCTTATTTTTTCAAACTCAAGCATAGTTTTTCTTATTTTTACATTTTCGTCTCACTAAAAGCTGAAATAATTTTAAGTAATAAATTTTAAACACAATGAAATTTTTGATATGTTTTATATTTTATGTTTTAGTAATAATTTTTTTTTTTTTATGATTTTATAAATTTCTGAAATACAGATAGAAAACACAAACAAATTTCATCAATTTTGAAACAATTAATTTGCTGAAAAATACAAAGGAGCTTATTTTATATATTTTAATTCAAAATTTTTTTAAGGAACCAGAAAATTGAGATTAATATTTTAATTAAGTAAGATTTATTTTACGTGTTCTTTGTACGTAAAATAATTTTTGAAAATATTAAAATCGAGTCAAAAACTTTCAAATTACACTGTTTACGAACATTTGTTTCGAATATGTTTCAATTTAATACTAAACATTGCAAAGCATTTATACCAGCAGTACGGTATTCTGTTTTAAATACACCAATTTGTGAATTATTCAATACACGGAAAAGAAGTACAATATATGCTAATAAAAAGTTTGAAATTATTATGATACACATAAATCTTAGTTTAAGAATTAAAATTTATTTAAACTTGAATATATTAAAAAAGAACCTAAATTTAGAAATATATGAAAAATTGTAAATTTCAATTTTTTTTCTAAGAAATTGTTTTGTTTAAAACATAATTAAAAATCAATTGGCATTTTGAACTTGACTGAAAATTGCTTGACACATTAGGATATTACTCCCATGAGTAAAAAAAAAATTTTTTTTTCTAACGTAATTCATTTTTTAAACTCTTTTAAAGAGCTTTATAGCTATTAAGTTAAAACTTCAAACTGAAAGATAAATAATTTTATATTTCCTTTAATAATAAACAAACTGTTATGCTAGGGGAAAGATACAACATTGAGGAAATAATGGCGCATTGATTTGAATTTATTTTCAAATTATGCACATTCTTTTAAAAAAAAGCATGAATTGAAAATTCCCAAAAAAAGGTTTGAAATAAAGAAATTTGATTTCAAAGCATAATTTATAATACGTTTTGAACTCAAAGGTTATTAAATAAAGAATCTCAAGGTTTAAACTTATTCTAAAATTCCTTTTTCTTCTCGCATCTTATCTTCTCATTTTTAAAATTATTCTTTTGTATTTTAATTTCGTTTTACAAGTCAATTATATTAAAAATACTAAACGCGAGCAAAAGTAAAACTTTAATGGTACCCTTTTTTTCCTAGCTATTCAAGTATTTACATTATTTATAATAAATGGTGTATTCATTGTAATTGATAAACAAAGTAAGAAGTTTTCTTGTAGAAATATCATCGCTAACACTTCAAGCTTCAATAGATTTCATATAAAAAAAGCTTTGGAATGAAATTATTAGATACGCTTTAAAGTGTAATATAGAAAATTACATTTTCTTCCTTTTGAAGTATTTGTACTGAAAATTATTATTTTATTTTAATAATTGAAATTATTTCTATCATTGAATCTATGTATTATATTAATATAAAATTAAAAACAACATTAAATAGAACAGTGCTTTTTCTCCTCATAATTCAATCTTTCACTCATTTAAATAAGTTTATATGTATTTTTCTCAAATTTTTATCAAAGACATGATTAAACTTAATATCAATGCAACCCCATGAAAAGATTTTAAAGGAAAAAAAAATATGCGTATAAATGTATTTATACCCAATTATTAATACTAAAAATTATACGCAAAATTTAATAATTTTGCTGATAATATTTATATGCAAAAAATTTATTGCATTTACGATAAAAGATTCAAACTAAACTCAATATGCGACGACAATATTAGACAAAAATTATTCTAAAGTTGACTCAATTTTTATGTTTTACGTATTTTATTTTTTTAATACTTTACTTAATAAAAATAACTTCCAATATGGTTATGAACAGAAAATAACTGGAAATATATATATTGCTGAAAATATGCATCCCACAAGCCTTGACAAATTTAACATGGAAATATAAGTTATGATCTACGCAACGATACTTTTTCTCATTCACTCGAAATAAAAATTAAAAAACAAAATTGCAATTTTTGACATATTCGTGAACAAAGCCCAAAAGTTTATGATGTCGAATATTTTCTTATTATCTGCACACGTAAATATTCCACATGTCGGAGATTCAGAGATAAGAACTTAAAAAAGAAATGCAACTTTTTTCTTAAAAAAAAATATATATAATGTTCATCTTTGTTTCATCTTTGGTATCTATACTAGAGTCAATAAACTGATGAGAAACTTGACAAGTGCATCTAATTTCTCCGGTTGCATACCTGTACTATCAGGCAGAACAAGAAAAACTTATAAATTATTCAGATAACTACAGCTGAAAGTAGCTTTGCTTAATCAACAACCACAGCAGAAACCACCAATTTCCTAAGTACGAAACGCGTATCTTTGAAAAACAGTAGTTTACTATAATGAAAAACAGTCAGTAACTCCTAGAATTCTCTGCCTTGAATTCCTACTTGGTCACTTTTACCTGAAGGCGTGGTTTAGAGTAGTCCAAGAACTACATTCATTCCCTCTCTTGATGACTGCCTTCTTCCATTGGTGGAGGATCAAATCAAAAAAGGAATACCGGCTCCAAGAAATTCTTTTCCTTTGACTTTATGTTAAAGTTATTTTGTATCGTAAATGGATTAGATAGCTTTAGGGAGGAGAATCCTGAGGCTAGGTTTGCTTAATAGATGAAATCCAGGAATATCTGAGATGTCTAAAGGAATAGGATTGGCTCGAAAGTCATAAAAATAGACCTAGAATGTGTGAACTGATTAGAAATGGAATAAGATTAGTTCTATGTGATTAAAATAATGAGGAGAATTTTCCCAGTGAATTAAAGTAAACCGTTAATTCATTCCTTAATGAAGGCATTGTGTAGTGGAATAAATCTTCAGATAAGACATTCAGGGAATAACTTCATAGATATCAGCAAATTTTACAGATAGCGAATCTGTTTTTACAACAAGTTAGAATAATAAAAGAACCTTTTTAGAAAGTTCTGAATTCTGAATAAACGTATTAAATTTCTTCCTTATAATTAGTTCCCTTCCTTAAATTTCTTCTTTATCCATTGCAATTTACTTAAATATTAATAATTTTCCATTAAATTAACTAATTTACTTAGGTTAACTAATCTTCCATTAAAGAAAATGTAATACTAAACAACGGTTAAGTTCTGTAACTAGAAATTGCCGTTAAAGATAACAGTGCTTAAAAATTCAATAAATCAATTTCAATTTTCTGTACTCCATACCAATTTAGAAATAATTAATAACTCAAACTTCATTTCCATGCTCTAAAAATATATTGTTTTTTTTTAAAATCTATTTTAAGTTTTTTAACTAAATTTTTTATATCGCTGTTTAACTCTTAAAATTAAGAACTTTACTTTCAGTATTGATCCTAAAAACAATATAATTTCGAAAATACTGAAAAATGCTTTTTAAATATTACGGGTATATTAGTTCCTTTAAGTTATATTCTAAAAACGGTTTGATGTTTTCTCAAAGTAAGTTTAATGCAAAAGTAAGTAAGCTAGAAATTGGATGAACTGTCATATTTATATTTTTAGAGTATCTATTAATATAATTTCTATTTCATAAATTATACATGGAAATAGCAACTCATGGAGGGTAGTAGCATAGACATCTAAGGAGAAAAACATCAAAGTTATGTAAAATTGTCTTAAAATGAATTATGTTTTACTTATATATATATATATATATATTGAAATACTTGATTAGTAAAATATGAAATCATTTGCATGTACTGATAAAAATATAAATAATCTTTATTATCAATAAAATCGAAATAATGATCGAGTTCTACATGATCTTGCCTGTACTTTGGAGGCAACTAGAATTTAATGCCGATATCTTCATCTGGGACGACCAACAATTTGATGGCATTGCCTTTTAATAGCTATGCATATTAGGTGAGTTAACGTTAAGTAAAAATAGGATAAACTTCGATTTGCTATTGAATTTTTAAGAGATTAACATGCCTTCTATATGTCGAACAATATTTCATCCAAAGTCGTTTCAAGGTAAATATGACTTCTTTTATTTAACAGTCTAGCTGCATAGAATCATTGCAAATACTAGTACTTTTAAATTACTACAAGTCTGCATATATAACTGATGACGATTTTTACGTAATAAATAATTTCCGATGCTCCTTCTAAAAAGGTAATGATTTGTATTCAAAATATAATTTTAATATGAAAGGTAAGCATTGGTTACTTATAAATTGATTAATAAGAGTTATAATAATTTTTTTAAAAATCTAATAATATCTAAGAACGGACACTTATCAATTCGCCATTAAAATAGCCTATTTGTAGAAAATTTACTGTAATACATAGTAAGAATTATAGTGTTCACCACATTAAATCCAAATCCCTTCCAGAAGTGTATTCTTTGAAGCTATTTTAAGGAGAACTGGCCCACATATGATACATAAAACTGACCACATCTGATACGCGTAAAAATATACAACCAAGAAAACATCCATGCGGCCTGTCCGCCAACCGCGTAATATATTGTTAAAGCATATAAATTAATTTGCCATTTAGGATAGAACTTTAGGAAAAGATGGAGACTGAACACATAACCTCTTTTGATAATTTTGATGCTTTTCTATGGTAACTATCTAGTCATAACCCAACAACAAGAGATCAATATAATAAAACATGCATGGAATTATAAGAAACATGCAAATAATTTGTATACTATAAGATTCAAGCGGCAGACATCAGATATTGGTAAAAAGTTTTATTAAAATTAATAAAATATTTGCAAAAGTTTGATTAAAAGACTAAATATGCATAAAAATCTCAATGTGAAACTATTCAGCTTGTAAAAAAATATTTGATTTGTTATTGCTAACATGACATAATTTGATTTTTTTATTTCAAAAAGAACCCGATTTACATTGAATTAAAATGTCGTTTTATTGAATGCATTATTCAAAAATAAGTTTTTATGAAGATCCTTTTTGCTACAAGTTAAATTTTCTAAATAAGACTGAAGCATTATTTCACATTATAAATTGATAAGTTATAAATGAGAATTCTTATAAATTAAAATGATGATTTCTGTGCATAAAAATGGCTGTGTTTAAAAGGTGTTATTCCAATCCTGAACTTTAGAAATAAAATTATAACTTTCTCAAAACTCCATATAATCAACGATTAAACAAAGTTCTTTGGTCAGCATCCCATTTAATAAAATTAAATGCCAAATATGTGTTTAAGTGATGCGTAATAATGTGCAAAAGTAAAAAACACTCTTTATTTTTTAAATTTAAATAACTGAATAATTAGGAATAATAATTCTTGAAAAAAAGCTTTTAAAACCATTTTTATTATTAATATTTTTAGTTAAGTAAAAAAATTATTTTGTATTATCAAATGCTCCACAATGAAACTTGAGATATACTTTTATTAATAATACTCATTAATTAAACTAAATTTTACCGAAACTTTTGCAGCTCGATAATTGTAATTTTTTTTGAAGTAATATATCAAGTACCTATTTACAGTTAACCACAAACGTCAACATACACCCTCAAAAATCACATTTTTTAAGTAATTATAAAACTGAAAAGCTACAAAATTTTTTACACCGAAATACAAATTGCGTTCACTTATATTTATGGAATCATTATATCATTATTGATAATATTTTATTATACGTAATAACATTTCTTTACAAATATTGAAATGTTAGATTGTGTAGATCTATATACTAACAAAATGATCTTCCATGGCTTCATGACAAAAAATTGTGCAACACGAGCTTAACATAGTTGTAATAAATGTAAAGAACCAGTATGCACAGAATTGCATGAAATATTTTCCTTAGTATTACACATTAAAGTTTTATCTCCTCATAGGAGAATTTTTTTTGTTAAACACCCGTGGACCTCATGTTCCATTTATGTATAATACGAATCGTCAACCGACGGGAAGGACATGCTCGCCTAAGAGAACGTTTATGGATAACTGCCCCCACATTTGCGTGTCGTATGGGAAAACTCCTGCATGCGTATGAGAGAAACCCCAGCAGAGTTGCTTCATATATGTTGTCGCAATAGCCATCGAGCCTTCTCGTTTCTGAAAGTAGTGGGAACAACAGATGTCATCAGCAGTTTCGAGATTGAGCCCCCCCTCTTGTTGTAAGCCCTCCTCTTGTCTTGTTTGATTGAGCCCAAGTCGGGCACGTATACATTAGTATTTTTGGTTTTCTTTTAATATATTTATTATTTTTTTTTTTTTTTCCTGGTTCTTGGAGTTCTGGCGTTATAACATAAATAAAGAGTAATAAAGAAAAGTTAAACAATTTCTCAAATAACTCGCTTCCGAAAGGTTAAAAGGATAATACAACACGAGAGCTCAAACGAATTCTTCCAAATTAGGATACAAAGCTCAATGATTTACACTAGGATGAAGGTTTGAGCTGAATGATTTACATCAAGGGTGTCCAATCTTTTTCTACTTAAAACCGCATTTCAAGGATTGCATTTGAGAAAGAAAAAAAAAACATTTGCTGGTTGTATTTGAAGAGAAAACATCTTATCGGGATGCACATCGAATATTGTTAATTTAACGACAGTTGATAAGCAAATAAATTTAATAAAAATGTACAATCTACGATATCCGCCATGGCAAATAAGCAAAAGCGTTGTTGCGCAGGTTTTACTTTTTAACCCTGAATGGTTCAAGAAGTTTTAATCCCAAAAATAAAAAATAACATTTTGGAAAATAAAAATAGGCAATGTAGTTTTTTTTTATTTAAATGCAATAAAAACTGCATTAACTTCATTTTTTAAATTAAAGTTTGAAAAATTAAACAAAATAAGTGTATAAAAATATCATTGTTTTAGGAAAGTTTATGCTTTCATGATGAACCTCATCCATAACAATGCTAGATCACATGTGGTCCACAAGTTTCATAGCCCTGATTTACGTGACCAAAATATTTGAGGTATGTTCTTAATTGGGCATTGCCTTTCATGCAGATTTATGTATAGGTTTGAAACATATGATTATGAATTTTTTTATGAATAGGAATCTTATGAATTCCTTTATTTCAAATGCAAACAATAGTGCTAGTAATTAGCTTATAAGTTTAATTTGCATAGAATATTTATATTTTCCAATTTGTATGCGTGTTAATGTTTGAAATCTCACATTATATTGGGATTATCAAGAAATGATATTTTTAAAAATCAATTAATATTGAGATGGGGATTCAGTAAGACTCAGGAGTGGTTTTAAAATCTGTTTCCATGACTCTTACATAAAAACCAATTTACTTTCCCAAAATTCAAGAATTATTGTTAAAAATAGATTAATTGTTAGGACATTCAATTGCATTCTTCAGTAATACAACCAGTAAAAAAAGACATTTACTGCTTTAGCTTTATGCTTTATATGCTTTAGCAGCATATCAAGTAAGTGCTGAAAGACTTTTCTAAGCACTAAGGCTTTTAAAAATCTGTTAGATCGACAATGAAAGATCTTATACAAACTATTCTATAATTGAAAAAAAAGATTTAATTTATTATAATTATAGTATGTTTAAAATGTACAATTTCCTTTTACTTGTATTCAGCTATTCTATAATAGTTTAATACCTGTTAATTTGGCACAGTTATTTTTATGGGACATATGTAGCTTTTGTAAGCCAATTTAGAGTACAAAGAATCTCCTTTAAATGAGTGATATTACTACATCTTTAAGTTGTAAAAAATATTTTGTTATGAAAAATTGTTTTTATAGATACATGAGTTTAATAAAAGTCATTAAATTTATTTCACAAATTCGTTTAAATTCATTAGTAAAGATTATGGTATATAAAATTATGGAAAAGAGCCAGAAGTTGGGAGTCGGAATAAAAAATACAACTCAGGAGACGGGAATTGTTTTGGCCGACTCCCATCCCCGAATAAAAAAGAAGCAAATGTCATCTTCATTGAAAAGATAATTTTAACTATCATACACTTAAGATTATTTATGTACATATCTTTGTCTAATTCTACACATGTAATGAAAATTTTTTTTTATTTATTTTTTTATTTTGTTATTACCACAATGGTAACCCTATTTTTTATTACAATTATAGTCCGACAAGTTCTAATTCCCTCTATTATTTCATAAATATATTCAGTTGAACTATGGTTGGTTGGTTAGTTTGTTGCTCTACGGTCATTTTGTTCACACCTTAGGCTAGTTAGACCGGGACCTACAGTTTAACATGGATTCCGAACCATTAACAACCATTCATGCCACTGCCAGGTGTTTGAACTATGGAGTTACCTATAACCTCATAAAATCAATTCCGTCATTTTATGGTTAAATATTAATAACGTGCACAATAATTATAACTTATTCAAAATTTCCAAAGTGTAACGAGTTATTGTGTTTTAAATTACTGTCCCACAGAAAAATTACCAGATTGATGCTGTAAAAATGTACAAGGAACACGCTTTTATTAATAATATTTAGTCTTCCCCTTATATACAGAATTAAAATCTGCCATATATTTAAAACTCATACTTTAGTAACACATTTGATATTTAATCACAAGAGTTGAGGAAATTTTTATCTCACGTTTCTTCTTTTGGTTAAAATTCTATAAAATTCTCCAAAACTACAGATGACACTTTTACTATCATCCTGGACAGTCCAATAATATTCGAATATAACATTACAATTTAAAAAAAGGAGGTATTCAACCTGTCCTGTTAACACATTGGGGTAATTTATTGCTTCATGTGCTAATTCATTTTAGTCATTTAAAATCAGGATCTTAAGAAATACTAGCGCGGATGGAAAAAGTTACGAGAAAATTTTCACGAATGTTCCCAAGAATAAAAATAAGATGGTTCAAAAACCTCCGAAACTAACATCATTTTAGGAAAAGTGACAAAAGTAATTTGCTTCGTTAAAAATGCAATTGTTATTATTAAGAAATCTTGTGATCAAATTATCATTAATAAAACTTGTGATCTAATTGTCAGTAAAATTCTCGTGATCTTATTGTATTGTACAATCTTGTGATCTTATTATTATTGAATCTTGTGATCTTATTATTATTGAATTTAGTTAGCTGTGCTCTGGACGTGATGACAATTCGGATATATAGCTGAATGGTTCAAAAACTAATTCGAAATTCATTAACTCAGGGGTCTCCGATCTACGGCCAGCGGCCCAAATCCGGCCCGCCAGTGTCATCCATCCGGCCCACGACAGCGAATAGCTTATTGTTGCTGTAATAAGTTGGATGAAAAAACACAGAATGATAATAGCTCAGTTTTATTTACTTGCTAAGTAAAGCTTAATGACAAGCATAATACACAGGAAATTTAATTTAAGCATAACAACTAACAAATAATTTAAATGAAACCCACTAACATTATAAACTAGTGAACATCCCGCGGTTACCCTCGGTAGTTATGTTAGGGCTAAGAGTATCGCATATGTATGTTTATCGATGTTTGGAATGTATATATCCTAAATCAAACATGTGATTTTTATCCTCAAAATCCCTCAGGAACGGAAAAACTAAATTAACGCGAATGAAGCAGCGGGGTATCCACTTGTAAAAAAATACTAATGAGATTTATGTAATTGTGATTTTTCACTGACGATAGTTTGTAGCGTAAGCTGTCTCAGACTCGGCGACTGGTCTAGAAATTATAGATAATGGCAGAAAAATTAAAACTGTTTTGGCCCTTGGAACTTGCTGGAGTAAACAGTATGGCCCTAAGGCTGGAAAGTTTGGAGACCCCTGCATTAACTAATTAGATTCAAGATTTAAATCATGAATAACTTTAAAAGCTTGATTGCTATTCATAATATCTTCCTCAAAAGATTGCATCAGTGTCGACAAGTGTATCTATCGTTTCCAGCGTGAATGGAAAACGTTTCGAAAAATTTTCACTAATATTCATAAAAATAAAAATAAGATGGTTAAAAATCCTCGAAACAAATATCATTTAAGGAAAAGTGACAAAAGTAATTTGTTTCGTTACAAAAGTTTCAATTGTTAGATGCAATTTTATGATTTCTTCTTGTGATCTAATTGTTAGTAAGACATCTTGTGATCTTATTGTACTGTACAATCGCGTGATCTTATTGTTATTGAATTCGTAAGTTACCCATGTTCTAGACGTGATGACAATTCGGCCATGTAGCTGAATGGTTCAAGGTCTATTATCGGTGTCTGAATCGCTTGTATAATTTCAAAAGGAGCAGATGTGAAGATATGTATATTATCGTTCGATGTCAGCGTTTGTAGAACTAGTTATATTTCTGATCAGGCTTGGATAATCTTCAAACGATTTGCAACCAAATTTAAACCTTGAATAACATAAAAACTTGATTGCTATTCATAATATTCTCCTTAAAAGATTGTATCAGTGTCGACAAGTGTTTCTGTCGCATTTTTCGAGTAAGAAGTCCATTTTACAATGAAATATTAAATTTACACATGTGCTTCTCGCATTGCATTTTAAGATACAATAATTTTTTTTCGTGATAAAAAAGGCATGATATTCTATTCATGTGATAGGATTTGTTATTTTAAGATTTATTAAATCCTAAAAATAGAAGATTTGTGCTATACTTCTAGAGAGTGATATATAGAGATAGTGCACAGTTTTTCCTTATAAATGAAAATGAGTGTTTTTCACACACTATGTAGCTAAAGAATGCTGCCAATCACAAAGTGATGGGACTGAATTCTAATTAAGCAATACACGCGATTTACATTATTGCGTTCAATTACATTGACTTAACTTTACAATTTGAAAAGTTGTAAAAAATAAAAAAATTCAAGATCACGGACCATTGACAATATCTCATCGTAAGACTTTAATGTGATATTTAATGAATAAAGAATAAAGAAATTGAAAATTATTGAATAAAAAGAATTATTGAAGAATTATTGAATAAAGAAGAAAAGTATTTAAATTATACTCCAGAAAATCCTTATTTTCTGGAGTATAATTTAAATGTGATCGAATTGCATTGATTTAAATGTATCTCATCGTAAGACTTTAATGTGATATTTAATTGAATAAAAGAAATAATATTTTAATTAACTCCAGAAAATCCTTATTTTCTAGAGTTAATTAAAATATTTAGAAATTAACATTTTTTATTTCATCTTTAGATGTAAAGGATTAGAAATGTTCATGCAGAATAACAAAAGTAATTAATTTTAACATTTTACAATCAGTTAAATATTTTACTGGTTATCATCAACTAGTTACCAAAGAAATTTATTTTACAATCAGTTAAATACTTTTATGGTTATCTTCAGCTAGTTACCAAAGTAATTAATTTTAACATTTTATAATCAGCTAAATACTTTTCTGGTTATCTTCAGCTAGTTACCAAAGTAATTAATTTTAACATTTTATAATTTTATCTTCAATCAAAGTTAAAATAACTTTTACTGGTTATCTTCAGCTAGTTACCAAATTAATTTTATTTTATAATTTAACACTTTTTTTATTTTCAATCAAAGTAATTAATTTTAACATTTTATAATCAGCTAAATACTTTTACTGGTTATCTTCAGCTAGTTACCAAAGTAATTAATTTTAACATTTTATAATCAGTTAAATACTTTTTTTATCTTCAGCTAGTTACCAAAGTTATCTTCAGCTAGTTAAACACTTTTACTGGTTATTTTTCAGCTAGTTACCAAATAAACAATTTTTTTAACATTTTATAATCAGCAAAGTAATTAATTTTAACATTTTATAATCAGTTAAATACTTTTACTGGTTATCTTCAGCTAGTTACCAAAGTAATTAATTTTAACATTTTATAATCAGTTAAATACTTTTTTTACTGGTTATCTTCAGCTAGTTACCAAAGTAATTAATTTTAACATTTTATAATCAGTTAAATACTTTTACTGGTTATCTTCAGCTAGTTACCAAATTAATTTTTAACATTTTATAATCAGTTAAACACTTTTAGTTATTTTCAGCTAGTTACCAAAGTAATTAATTTTAACATTTTATAATCAGTTAAATACTTTTACTGGTTAAACATGTTCTTAACGTTCAAAATTGTTTTTTTAAACCTAATATAAATAATTTAGATAAAATATTTATATTAACAATTAATTAAAATATAAAAACTATTAATATTGACATACAAAGCTATAATTATATTTCATGATATTAATTATAAATTAAAGATAAAATTAATTGCTTTTAACATCAAAACTTTCTTTTGCAAGCAAATGGTCGAAAATAATGCTTTTGGAGATTTTTGGAGAGACAATAAATTTCGATTATATTAATTAAAGGTTAAAATATTTTTTTCAAAATATTCAATTCCCCAGGTTAAAACTTTTTAAACTTTATAGCTTTTAAAATCGAATTTTTTTCCCTACCTATACACACATAAAAAAATTAAGTATGGGCTAATAGAAGCAAAATTCTTAAATATATGTAAAATAATAATTTCATCCAAACACATTATAAAATTATAAAAATATAATTATTTATTCCGTAATTATGCAACAACCTTAAAAGTTTGACCACAATTTTCTTTATTCTTGAACCCTAATAATTATTATGAATATTATTATATAATTATTATAAATATTTATGCAATTATTTATGAATATTATTGATTACATTAATTAATATACTTTTCTTTATTTAGACAACACACTTTAAGAAAAGATAGATGGAATTTTTCAAAGGGAATTTAAAAATATTTTTATTTATCGAAAGAAGAATTACTTTGATTCTGAAAATGCTGCACTTAAACTACTTCAAATTAGGATGATTTTAGTAAGTAAATTAAATTTTTTATACTTATACATAAGTGGAAAGCTACATCTCTTAAAAATCTTCTATATGTATTAAAAATCATTTAATCAATTCCGAATTCTGAAATAAGTTCCTTTTAAAAAAAAATAACAAATTCAGAATATTTCGTTACATATAAATCAATGCATTTCTTTATGAAATGTAGCAGTTTCTGAAATCATAGAATTATAAACTGTATTCTAAACTCATAATGATTATTGCAAAAATTTATAAAATTTTCTTAATATGATAAATATAAAAGTACAACTACATATTTAAATATTACATAAACATTTTTCCCAAATTATTTGTCTTGTAAATTAATACTTAAAAATTCATCAATAGGTATCTCAAAGCATAAAAATAAAAGATCATCAATAGATATAATAAAAACATTTAGATAATATATAATTTTAAAATAAAAAAATATGCATAATTTTTTTATATAAAATCTGCATATTTTTTTATATACTTTTTTTTGATTAGAAATAACGCTCTTCATATGCTCATAAAAGATAATCGAAATTTATATAAAGGTTTTTTTTTTTTTTAAACTGCTGATGATGCATCTCAGTGGGCTGTATAAAATCCTTAAGAGATACAAAAATTTAAACACGATGTTCACCCAATTTTGTGTAGCATAATTAAACCTTCCAATCATATATTTTAACGCAAAAAGTTTGTTTCTATTGAATTAACAAATATTTCTTTAAAAAGCTCTATTGTTGAATTACTTCATGATGTCTAACTTGCAACTAGAAAAAAATGTACACTTTTTTTTTATGCTTATAATAAGAAATTCCCTAGTGAAGATTCATATGGTATGACTAAAGAATATTACCATTGTAGAAAAAAAATATTACAGAATGTTATTCAAAAATAATAAAATTATATACTGGATAGCTTAATGAAAATATAATTTAAATGTAAGGTACTAAAATTCAAAAACCTTAGTATTTTAAAATCTTATGCATAATATAAAAGTCATATAAATAATATATATTACAAAGAATAATAATGAAAAATCTTATAAATTGTATATTAGTAGTGTGTCAAAAGTTTGCAAAATATTAACAAGTAGTATTTTTACTGAGAACGTAAAACATAATAAAAATATTTATAAAATATGTGACAGCTGATAATACAGTAGTAAAGAACTATGCAATCTATAAAAATCTCCAGATAACAGAAAAATTATCTGAAATGATGAATATTTATTTATTTATAAGGATAGAAAACGTTGCGCAGTTTTTTTATCAGCAATTTTTTTCCTTCAAACTGAAATTTTTATGTTAAATTTGTATCTTATATAGCCTTGAGTTAATTAAAAAAACTTAAAAATTCCGTGAAAAAACAAAACTGCTAGTTCTAACAAATTTTTGTTCATACGGAACTTAACAAACCTAAATCCGCTAAAATAAATTACGTAAGTTTGTTTTTGCTTCTGTATTAATACCATTGCGGGAAAGAGAATTCTACAGAAAAGCCGGCTTTTCTTGAGGTAAACAAGTAGAATTTTTATTTCCCGTAACTCTTATGCAAGGAAGAACAGCATTTTCTATATTTTTATAAATGTATATTAAATATTTACAAGTCTTTCGCACCAAACATAGTTAGTTACTATGAAAAACTTCTAGAATACGAAAAGAAGTAGGTAAATAACAAGATTTGAACACAGCATAAGAGCGTTTCTCCATAGAAAATCACAAGTTCTGTGAAAAATTATATTAAATTTGTAAATGTTACAGATAATATAATAAAGATTGAAATTATTGAGCTAAAATAATGAGCGTTAATATTGATGAAACTTTTTTAAACGTTAGCTTAATATTTTATATTTAGTTTTTAAAATTCTGCAATAAAATGTAAAACTATTTTAATGTTATAAAAATTATAATTAACTTTTTAAAAATCATAACTTTTTACCCTAAATATTTATCTCTAAAACTAATAATAGACATAGCATTTTAAGTAATTTGAATATTTAGGTAAATTTATATATAAATTTCATTTACGTCTTTTAATTTAAAATATCAATATTCTAAATTTAAAATTATTTCTCTCAATTAAATCAATTTTCTCAAATTATTTCTCTCAATTAAATCAATTTTCTCAAATTATTTCTCTCAATTAAATCAATTTTTCTAAAAATCATTTCTCTCAATTAAATCAATCTTTCAATTTTGTAAAATTATTTACAAAATCACTAAAATCCTTGAAGCAAATGAAATCAACATAAATTTAGTTCATTTATTTTTCTGTCGATATATGTCACACATAAACTTCGTGTTTTTTTTAAATATAGCTATATATAAAATCTAGAAGAATATTATTTATTTGCTAATGTATGAAAAAGGCATTTTCTTTTAAATCTGTATGTGCTGAAAAGACAATTCTTAATAATGTTAAAATCATTTTTAAAATACAATTTTCAATTTAATTGATATAAAAGAAATCAATGAAAAATAGTTCTAATTGAATTTTGGTTCTAACCTTAAACAATCTATTCATTCAGTGAAGGATTCATTTAAATATTCCCCAAGAAATAACCTTAACAAAACTAAAGTCCTCTTCTGAACCATCAAATATCGCGCCAAAGCCCCCGCATACCCGATAAGAGTATATTAAATATATTATACCCAGCATTCAGTTATGACCCGCCAGAAATCTGTAATTCGTATCTAGCTAAAGAAGCAAAGCAAGAGTGTCTTACCTCATTGAAGCCACGTTGGCAGCAAGGGATCAAATAATGTCTGTACGAAAGACATCATAATAACGGGCAAGGTAAGTGAAAGCATAGCCCTGCAGTAAGTGACCTTTCAGCCTAGAAGGCAGATAACAGGCGGCCCGCAAAAAATGAAAATGAGAGATAGGCATTCCGTTATTTGTGAAGAGTATCTGCGGCCGAATAAGGGGCTAGTTTCGGTCAGCCAAGTAGCTCGTAAACCAGACAAGAGGCGGTATTCGCTCTTCGACCATAACCCAGTGCAGGAAATATGCAGATATTTCTTGTCTTAGACCGCCCTCCGACCACAACAGCCCTAATGACCCGGAATTGCACTTTTAGTGCTTTCAGCCCCAGGCTAGAGCATGCTTGATTTTATTGAGGTCGCGCTTGACTTTTCTTTTTAAAATGCCCTCCTACTACCATTAAAGTCTCTTTGGGGATGGAGACTCCAGCTTGAATAGTTGATTTGTGACGGAAGCCACGGAATTTATTAGGATTTCTTCATATAATGGAGTTGGCCCTGGCTTCTGTTACTCGTCTAATATTACAGTTTTCTGTTTTCCAGGGAACTTATATAAAATTCATGCAAAGAGATGTATTCTCCTAAATCCCAAAATATAAATACTTACCCAGAAGAGGAAATTTTATTTACTTTCTACCAATCATTTTACCTACAAATCAAAGTACATTTATATATCCAAGTAAAGGAAATCAATATATATATATATATTATATATTGATATATATTTTCATATTTCTATATATACATACATTCATATCTCTCTCTCTGTGATTTAATGATTTTTGATTTCGTTGTGATAGTATAGTTGTGATATTTATATTACGGATCTTGAACCAATTAATTTCCAATATTTTTAATCTTTTGGTAAGACTTTTTTGAGGGCTTGGAGGCAATTTATTTGTTATAAGAAGTTTTTATTATTTTGTTATATAAACTGATTGTGCTTTTAGCAAGTCCCATTCTTCCCCATGATGTTTTTTTTATCTTCCGTTATTCTCTGTTTTGTGGTTTTTCTGTCCTACATATGTAAAGAAGAGAATAAGGAGAATACATGGAAAGAAAGAAAATAGTAAAATTTCTGTGAAATGGAGAGAAGAAAATAGTAAATAAAAATTTTTTCTTAATCTATATCATATACGATTATTGTAAAGAAATAAACATTTAAAAATAATTTTAATTTTACTTTAAACGATTAAAAATTCAAAGATAATTAAATTTATTTTTCTTTTAAAATCCTGTCTGGTATCAACAAAGTTCATTTATAGATAGATAATTGTATTTGAATTGTTCGCTTTTGACACAACCTGCAAAAGTTTATTAGTAGTTTATCTTTGTAACTTAATTTTCTATAACTTGTAAAATTCAGTTAATCTTAAAGATTTACTGCTTCTTTTAAACGTTTATGAAGTTCTAACAGAAGCCAGTCGTGAAACAGAAAAAATTACTGTTCATGTAGTTTTTGTGCAAATTATCAAATAATTTTGAAGGGTTTTTTTTTTTTTTTTGTAGTGCAGGAGACATATTCAATACAATCAAATGTTTTCTTTATTTATTCAGCAATTTAAAAACAAAGAAAATGTTCTCGGCTGAAAATATTTTATGAACAATTCTTATACTTTGAATTATGGAAATTCCACATTTTTTTGTACGAATAAAAATTGAAAAGTTTTGATTTCAAAACTAAAAAAGACACTGCTTCTTTGCAATTTAAATTTTTTTTAACTAAACATTTCAGGAAGCTTTAAGAGTTTTCATCATATTAATCCCTACTTCTTATTTTATCTTATTTTTTTCTATTTTATTTCTAAGTTTGGCAGAGAGATAATAGTAAATATCTCTTTCTACTTAAATAATTTTTGCCGCTATTCCATACTAAGAAGAGTCGGACAATTTTAAAAACCTATATTAATATATATTTTTTTTCTACTTTTTCCAAATAAAAATATTTTTAGATTTACCAATAAATAGAATTTAATAAAATTGCGCAGAAGACACGATTTATTTAGAGATAAAACACTTTTAAAATGCAGTATCTCGAAAATATTGTGTATAAAATGATATAAAATAGATTTAAGGGAAATAAAAATAACACATATTTATATTTTATTACAAGACAATTAGTTTGTAGTTGATAGAGAAAATTTATGTGTCATATATTACATATAAATATCTACATATAGTGGTAATTTCACACAAATCTAAGTACCATACTTTTAAATATGGTTTCAAGAACAATTAAACATTCTAATAGATCGTAATGCATGTTTCATTTTAGATTAGACAATTAATTTATAAATTAAAGGTATGTAGGCATTTAAATATAATCAAATATTTTAATTACATGTATAAAAAATAATAATAAATTAAAGATATGGAAATTATTTTACGAAGACCTTGTGCCTGATTAAAAACTAAGCTCAATGAAAAATAAAGCTTTTTCAATGTCAGTTTCGTTGATTCTGAAAACAAAAAAATTCTAAATAGAACTTTTTTGATAGCAAAAACATATTTAAGATTATTTATTGTATTTAGTTATTTAATATTTATTGTATTTATTTATTTATTATTTATTGTAATTATTTATTTATTATTTACTGTATTTATTTATTTATTATTTTTGCTATTATTAGTAGTATTTATTAATTTTTTATTTTTTGTATTTATTTATTTATTATTTATTAATTAAGAACACGTAGCAATTAAAAAATTTATTTGTCGTTGTAATCTTAACCACTGATTTATTAATCTCAAAAGCATAGATTTCAAAGTAAACTATTAGTACACTACTATAGAAAATGTATTACGTCTATATGAAAGAGTTTATTATAAAAAAAACATATACTGTAACAAATTAATTCTTTAATGAAATACATAATTTATAAGGCAACAAATTTACGTCGATATCTAGCCCCAACTACCGATGGACATGGCTGTAATCATCACCCAAGATACAAAGTCAAGATTTTTATCTATCACTATAATCATAAGTTTATTACCACTTCAGAAATATTTCGTAAAGAAATAAAAGTTTACACCTTATCACCCAATAAGTATACTACAGAATTATTTATGTTATGCTGAAAATTAGCATTAATATTCAAATTATTTTTAAAATAAAATAAAAATAATCTCGAATCTACCACAAAGAGAACATCTGCAATAAAATTTCGTTTCTTTTTAAAAGCGCAATGAAATACTTGTTGAAAATTTAGGCATTTAAAGGATGAAATTACGATGATGAAATTAAATGATATTACGGTTTCAATAATGCGCAAGATCATTCAAGCGAAATATATAGTTCCACAAAATTTCCTCGTGTCAATCGCTACTCGAGAAATGAATTCAAAATAAATGTTTTTGTTTTCTATAATAAGGAAAAAAAGGAAATTACAGTTCTAAAGAAGTAAAAAATTAAAGCATAGTTGCATAATAAGAATACTACAAATTTTTTTAGCAGTATGACAAATTGCATCATTATCTCCTTAATCCATTGATATCATTTAATATTATCATGCTTTGTGAGAATCAGTTTTACGACTTTTTCAACAAAATTTCAATGGAAAAATAACAGTCAGATAGGAAACATTTAGTTATGCACTTGATAAACCATTGATGACTGATAAAACATTTTATAAACCATATACTTGATAAAACCTTTTATAAACCATATACTTGATAAACCTTTTTATAAACCATATACTTGATAAACTTATTTTTATAAACCATTGATTTTAATCATTGATGTCCTGGTATCAAAATTGAGTTTATTGACTCAAAGTTTACGCCTAAATTAGTTCATTATGAATAAGATGTTACACGACAGTTGAAATAATCCTTCAAATAAGTCAGCAAAAGGGGAAATGATTTAAATTTTTCAAAAATTAAACTTTTTAAAATAAATGTTTATATAATAATATGAAAAGATACTCTGCATCACATTAATTCTAGGAATATAATTGTATATCTCGTATTTTTCTTTTTCAAAATTTGAAAGAGTATATCAAAGATAATATGTATATAAATATTATTTACATCTAGTTAGATAGAATTGGACAAACTTTTTTCCAATAATCACTTATCATTTAAATCTTTTAATATTATTTGATCTTTCGATGCTTATTCGAACTTTTACAGGCTTCAGGTTCGAAAACCTGTTTGTGGCACGGATGTTTTGTTAGTGGTTCGAATCCACGTTAAAATGCGGGTCCCGGTCTAATTAGCCTAAAGTGTACACAAAATGACCGTAGATCGACAAACCAGACTAAACCAAACCAAACTATTCGAACTTTTGACCTGACTACAATTTAATATGCCTATTTTACGCATAACATGGCAAATCAAGAAACAAAAACCATAAAATAATCTTTAACATGATCTCTTTATTTTATAACGTTGATAGTTCATTCAGCAATTAGAGAAAAAGAAGCATAATTTGTTTTACTACATTCTATATGAAAGCAATTTAAATGTAACACTTTCATTAATTTTCTATTTTGTTGATTCTACTCATTCTAATGTGAAAATACCGTGGTAAAAATGTATATGTTGTAAAATTAAATGAAAGTTAATGAAATCATTAATATATCGGTATCCATAGAAAATTATAATAAAGTAATTAATCCAAAAAGTTTAATTTTAATTTAGGGATTAATTTTTTTATTTCTTTTGCCTTTTAAAGATTATTAAAAAAATTTTTTTTTTTAAGTTATAGCATTTATAGACTTTGAATTGGATAGAAGATCATCAAAAAAAAATTTTTTTGAAGAAGAAATCGAGATGACAGAGACTGCATTTATGTAGCCAAGAAATTAAAGCGTTGAATTTGAAAACAGATTCAACAGAGAAATTACAACAGAGATTACAACTTCAAAAGAGAATCAATTCCGAATTCAAAATCGGAGAATTGAGGTAGTACAAACCAATCATTAAATCCTCATGTTCAATATGTGACCTAAAAAAGAGAAGGACTTGTAACAGGTAAGTTTGTTTTAATACATACCGAAAACTCCTAAATCGCAAAAAAAAACTTATAAAAATAATTTTATAAGCATCAAATTCATTGTAATTCAGCAAAATTGGTTCTAATTTAATTGTTTTTAAATAAATATTTTATTTAAGGAGACAGCATCAATGGCTTCTTTCAAAGTTTCTTCAAAGCAATAGATGTCATCAAAATTGATTAATTTGAACATAATTGATTTACTAATGTAATAAAATATAAATAACTTAATAAGAAACATTTCTTAAATAGAATATCAACTTATTTAAATTTCACCAGTGTTCATCAATGCTTTTCCAGTATGTTATACACGTATTAAACGAATGAAAATTGATAATAAGAGTCGAAAATACCTACATGTACACTTGTTAATGTACATTAATAATTTTTTTTTTATCACATTTTCATTACAGAATAAAAGCTTGTTTAAAATTTGTAAACATTCCCGAATAATATTATAGCAATTTCTTTATTATAATTATTTAATTTATATTTTTAGCAGCAACATACAAAAATATTTTACAAATTATCTTTTTCTTTTCTTTAGGAATCAGTTTATTGATAAGTCTTATCTATTCAAATTATAATATATGGATCATTATAAAAGACAAATCTTTTCATGGATTTCGATTATTTTTTTTTATTTTTAAATCTTTTATTACTTTAACATCAAATATTACTTAAAGCAAATTCTGGTTATTAATATTTCTATTTTCAAATTATTTAATTTATACAAATCTATTATTTTTAGCACGTTTCGTCAGAAATGTGGGACTCACTAAAATAAAAAAAAGAATACGTAGAACGCAAATATGATGGATAATAATAAATTGAAAATTGAAATGATACTTGAAAATAATAATTTCTTTAAAAATATAGATTATTCAACACTAAGAGTAATTATCTTAACTAACTACATGATATTTAACATTAATTTTATTTTTTAGATACCTCCATTACATATATTAAGAAATTAAAATCGCAGCTGGTTGACATACTTTTGTTTTTAATTTATGGTAGTGAAATTTTTATACATATGAAGGGTTTTTGATAATAAGAATATTAAGTTTTTTAATCATAGAAATTTCTTTTAGCTGTATGATTAGCTTTAGTATGATAATTATTTCTTAAAACGTTTTAAATTATTTTAGTTACATTTTAGGAAAGTTGTATTCATTAAGAATAGAGCTCTTATTAAAATAATTCATTTGAACTAGCACGAAATGAACAACGAAATTTGTATTTTACGAACTCAAAATTGTACGACGAATGCACGAGATTGTTATCAAAAATAGAATGAACATCGCGACAAACATTTTAGTCCCTGTTATCTTATTTGTAGACAATGTGTTGGTTATATAAATTGTATACAAAGGAAATATTTCATTTTTCATATGAATAATTCTAAAGATAATAAATTCTAAATAGAAGCTCAAAGTTGTCCGACGGATTCCCGAAATTGTTATAAAAAATAGAATGAACATCGTGACAAATATTTTAGTCGCTCTTACTTCATTTGTACAAAATGTGTTGGTTATATAAATTGTATACTTATCCTACAAACGACATTATTTAATTTTTCATATGAATACAATTCTAAAGAGAGAGGGGCCTGATGGCCGAAATGGCTAGTGCTCTGGCGTTCGGTACCACAGGTATCGGGTTCAAACCCCGGCTTTGCCCATGGGTGTTGTAGTGGTTCGAATCCACTTTAAGCTGTAGGTCCCGGTCCTAATAGATCGTAGAGCGCTGCGGGGGCATTGTTACTCCGCGTCCGTGGCTTACCATCAAGTTACACGCGCCCCCTGGGTAATGCAAAGTGAGTAACATCGGTGCAGCCCTTATGGCGAAAGATCACGGTCTATTTGCCAGCTGCATTAGAAGGAAAAAAAACAATTCTAAAGATAATAAATTCAAAATATAAGTGATTATTCATTGAACTTGAGAAGATTCAATTATATATGTATGCATGTTTACTATACTTCGTATCTTTATACAAACATATAAAATACAAGAAATGTTTACTATAATGTAAAATTTCATGTTGCCAACGGAATTTCTTGACTTGATTTCGTTCTTTGAGATGTATGCTCGCTGATGCTGCTTTACCTCTATTTATCCAAATGCTATTTAAAATACTACAGATAACAGAATTTGACAAAAGTGTAAATGAAACCTTTATAAAGTAATTACTTAAAACTCGAAATTCTTGAATTCATGCCTATGACGGATTACAAATCCCATTTTAAAAGAAAAGAATCGTTGCTCGTAACGGAATTTCTTTATCAAAGCATTCGTTGTGAGGAGTCAAAAATTTTTATATACTAATTTGAATGAAGTGGGAAGTCATGAGTTAAAAAGTCTTCATTGCATTGTATAAAATAAAAAGTTTTTGAGCAGTGGTTCTCGGATTACAGGGATCCATCACAGAGAGGAGCGCGAATGTATGGGAAAAGAAGCGTAAGCATATTTCTTATACAAAAAAGGAAAGCATTAAATGTAAAGAATTAAAAAAAAAAAGGAATTCACTTTATACTTTTAATTTTTTTCGCTGTGAATTCACTTTAAATGTGAATAGCAATAAAATAAGAGTAAATAAAACAAGAATAAAAATGTGGAAATTTTTGGCAGTAAATGCTTTTAATTTTCTAGAATATTAAAAGATTTATTAATTATTCTCTTAACCTGGTTATAAAAGCTGTTTCTCAAAAACGGAGTAAATCGCTAGCTAGCTGCTCGCTTACATTCTATAATTAAATTTCTAACTCATAAATCAAAAATTTGATAATTTGCAAAAATAAATTTAGGAAATGCTTTTAATAGGGCTTTAGATTCCTTAAAAAACAAACCTTCAGTTTAATAATAAAGCATTCAAGATCGTGATTCTTACAAAATAATATACTTAATATAATAGTGAGTTTTTTTTTTTTTTTTTTTTACTTTGGAAGATATGAAATCAAAACGTCGCTTATGAACAAATGTTTCTGATTTGGTTTGGTTTGTCACTCTACGGGTTTTCATTCTCGAGCGCATACATCAAAATACCTTGAACCAAAATTTTGGTTTGGTTTGGTTTGTCGCTCTACGGTCATCTGGTGCACACGAGGGCTAAACATACCGGACATACAGTATAAATGGATTTCGAATCACTAACAAACATCCATGCCACTGTCAGGATTCGAATCTGAAGCCCGTCATACCAATGACCAGAGCGCTAGCATCTTGGTCACCAGCCCGCCAAATGTTTCTGAAGAAAGATAATTTTTGATACCGTAGAAAGTTTCACTAAATTTTATTATTGATATTATTCAGGTTTCTGAAGAAATATTTTTAAAAGAAAGATATTTACAAGATAAATTTTCATGTTTATTCGTTTTATTTTTAGGGCAAATAATTATGTGGGAATTATCGTTTTATTTGTAGAGTATGGTATTATGTCATCATGCAATTAATAAATTTCTAATCATCATCTTAATAGCATGATATATTTGAATAATAATTTGATTATGAATAGAAGAGCAAACAGAAATGTAGTTAAAGTTCTCAAAAAATTTCCAAAATAATCAAACATTGAATTTGAATTATTTTCGTATATTGAATTACGTTAGCATTCTTTCTAGAAAAATTCTCCTCAACTGATATATATATATATATGTAAATGCAAATTAAATCGCTCAAGAAATATTTAATTTCAATATTTGGCATCGTAGGTTTTTGTTTTAAGAACATTTACATCGTTCCAGTTGAAAACAATACATAAGAAACTTTTTATATTTATATAAAAAAAATGTGCACAAACTTCAGTTTGTAAACAGCAATTTTGGAATCAAATTATTATTTTTTTAAAAACGTATACATTATTTTTGAATTTTTATTTATTCTTTTTATTATTCATAATTGTTTAATATCTAAGACAATGTTATTTGATGGTAAATTTTTTTTATGGTGTATTTTTTTATTTTTGTCAATTTTTTTTTCTTTTTACTGACTATCTTCTTGGTTCTTACATCAATAATTTTTTTTTTTCAAATGGTTCTGTTTATTATTTGTTCATTATGAAAGTGCGTTTTTTTTCTTTTTGATGAATTAGTTCCTAAACCAGAATAATTAATTACATTAAAACTGCTTTTTTTTATTTTAGCACAACATTGAATAAAAATTAAAGTGAGAAATTATTCCAGGACAAATTGAGTAAGAACTTATTCAATAGCTCTTTCAAAAATTAGAAATTTTTCTAATTCTTCTACCTTCTTCTATAGTTTGAAAAGATCTTCGGTAAATAGAGAATAGGAAATTTTGTTCCTTCTTTTTAATAATTGATCATTTGTCGTTAATGATTAATAGAATATTATTAGCAATAAATTATGATTTTTCTTTATATTAGTGATTCAGTTACATTAGTTATCAATATAAAGTTTGGCAGATAAAATCGAAATTCTCAGAAATGAATTCTTTAAACAAAAGAATCTTATGCTATGGAATGACTAAATGTTTATGAAATATTTAACTTATTTTTTAATGAATAATGTACAAACATATATTTTGAATCATCTGATTTTTTTTTAAAAGTTTTCTAGTTTTTAAAGCTAATTTGTAAATCTGGTTTTTAGAAAATATTTCTTACAGTAAACTTCAATAAAAGTTGTTGTACTAGATTGACGATTTAAATATATAAATATATATTTGACGTTTATATCGACACTTGTCGTAAAAAAAAAAAAATATATTTATTGTTGTCGGGATTTCCGAAGTTTTATAAATTAGCTTTCTTTTGGAATTTTTAAACTGCATTTTTAAGGTGAAACGTTTCATTTTACTACGTGGGCGGAGTTTGGCAAGTACTGCGAAACAAAGAAAGGAGGAGAGAGTTAAGGAATGCATTATGTGAAATGTTTGAAAAGGGAATAGGAAAAACAATCCTGGAAACAATAAATTTCTCCTCTTGCTGCAATACTTCGTTATTGCCATCTGAAATTTCTAGGAGTTAGGGCGTGGAACTTCTACGACAGCAGCACCACTTGAATCTTCGAAGAATTTATGACCCAAAAACTTTTCCTTGCCATTGGGGCCCTGGGTCATAAAAAGCAAAAGTTTCTAAAAAGAACTATTACGTTTGCATCCACTGCATCGAACGAGTTCAAAAAGTTCTTGCCTTTGCCACCACCTTGGAGGCGAATAAAACCTTCCAGACATAGAAGTTTTGCCTTATTTTTCTCAACAGTGTGGGTTTTATAGCTTCCCACTATTATATGGAACAGCATCCTTCCCGATATATTACGTTTTGAGAAAGAAAGTGATGTAAGATAGATGAAATTTTATTGAAAGTCGGTTTTTGTTAGAACTTCAAAATAGAGTTTTCGCAAATTTGTATTAGTTTTAGTAAAAAAACTTCCAATTGTATTCCTTATTTTAAAAAATTCAGAGCCAAAATTTATTAAATTTTATATTCGATATTTCATAATTAAAATAGAGATATTATAATAGAGCCAGACTTAACTGAGACAACAGAATTGCTTAGACTTGCTGTATTACTTCATGTATCCTTTCATGATTCTCTTACAACTTAATGATAGATAAATAGTAAAATATTTTAAGTTTCTACTTCAACGAGCTTATACCGCATCTTTTTACCTAGTTTAATCAATAAAATCATTGGCAGGTCTCGACGAATTTTGTTCTTAGAGTTTAATATAGACGTTATGATGAACTTAGAAGAGGCCTTAAAAATTTTTCTTGCTTTTTACGAGGCTTAAAAGTATCATCAACTGATGTTAAACGAGTAAATAACATAAATTGATAAAAATTTTAAGGAAAATTATTAGATTAACAACCCAAATAAAGTTACTAAATACTGGTTCTATAATACTAAATTCTAGTATAAGTACTTACAAAAATGCTGAATTTCTCAAAAGCAAACGAACTGCGATTGATTCATGATGTGAACTTTCTCATTAGCTAAAGATACTATTTTAGTACAAAAATAATAATAGTATCACATGTAAATTAAATAAATACACTTCTTGTTATTAATCAGACATCATATAATTATTTTCATTTAATTTCATCTTTTATAAATCATATCCAAACTTAAAAAAGGATAACTACATCTCAAGGTACAATAAAGCCCATGTTAAAATAACTGAGAATGCTATTGACAAATGATTTATTCAGTGTAGCATTTAGAAAAGATCAACTATGGCTTTATTGATCAGTGTGTCGAAGAAAGCTGAATCGTTACTGCTTCGGTGGAAGAGGCTGCGAATTCGATTCCCAGTAGTTTAATTAGTAATTCAAATTGTACGCGAACTCGTATCTTGCAATATATTTTTGATGTGCCGGTAATCTGCGATTGGCATTAACACATATGTGATCAAATTATTCTTAAAAGGAAATCTAGGAAGGAAAAGGCTGAAATATAATGGGGTAATATAATATGAGTAACTTCAAAACTGCTACAGATCCACCATATCAGTAGAAAATGACAATATAAGATGCTTGACTTTTGAAATAAAAAGTATTTAAAAAATTTATAAAGAGAAAAATTTTTAATAAATGTTCAACCAATGTTATCAGTTTTTACTTTGTAGGATTTTAAAAAAGTGGACAATTTTTAAAAAGTTTCTTACTTGTGCATCAATGTAGATTGGAGTATCATTTCACTCAAGTAATCAGGTTTTTAAAATTGTCATCTTATTTTTTCTGAAATATAACTTAAAATAAGTTTTTTAAAATTATGCAAACAATGAAAAATTTGGTTTGTCACTCTATGGTCAATTTGTGCACACTTTTAGGCTAATTAGATCGGGATCAACAGTTCGAACCACTAACAAACATCCATGCCTCCGCCAGGATACGAACAATATAAGAAGTTGTTTTATTTATTTGAACTTATTAAGCAACTAATAAAATAGTTCTCAAATTCCTTTTATTAAAGAATTTTTAAATTTCCCCAATTATAAAAAAAAAATAATAATTTATCGCTTAAATTTTTATACATCTATTTTATTTGAGATAAGTGATTAATTTGGATTGATGGTATTTATTTTACTCTCCCTTCTAATCTTTTCCATTGAAAGGCATTTTTTTTTTTAAATTTCTCAATCACTGTTTAATTAAAGTTAAATAAATATTATACCACACTACACATATTTTTATAACTGAGTACATCAAACTGGGCGTTTTAATTTGAAGACTTCTTATCGCTTTAATGGTATGAAAAAATCTTTTCAGTAAGGGAACTAGAAAAATGAAACTACAATTACGATTTGTAGATATAATTTTTGCATACATTATATTGATTTTAACTGTAGTAGAACAACTTCCTTTTTGTGTTATAAATATTTTAAATATCTTTTCAATTATTTTAAATTGTCACTGTCGCACAGAATTTATTTTTCCATAAAATAATTATTAATATCTGGAAAAATAAGGAGAATCCAAAGAGGTATTCATTTTGAGCTGATATTCATATTTGAAGCTGTTTATGATTGCTTAAAATTAAACAAAAATAAAAATAAAAAAAAAAATATTTTAATTGAATGAGCAGTTCTTCTATTATACAATACACAGATTTGAATTTCAGTCTGAAAATGTATCTTAGTACTAGAACTTTATTATATTTTCAATAAATGCTATTTTATGTAAACAAATGACATTTTCCGACACATTTATACAAATGTTTACACAAATGTACAATACGTCCATTGGTATTTTGTGTACAGCAACACATACAGAAATCGTAGTTTGTAGGAATTCAAGTTAAAACGATAATGAAATCCTACTTTTTCGTTTATTAAATTTATTTTTAAAAATAAAACGTTTAGAATGGTACAACTAGACTTTACAATAAAACTTCAACAAAACGTCATGATTTTATGCATCTCATTCAGTTATACGTTGGTATTCGGTCGAAAATAAAAAAATAAGAATGCTCATTTTCTTATATACGAATTTGCTTCAAAAAGAACGCTCAATTTAATTTGTTGAAATTTTTGATTAACCTTTTTTTTTCCCGAATTTTATCTAAATGAGTTCGTGTCTTAAAAGTTATTCTCCAATATCCTCTAATTTACTGTTATTTGGGTTGGTTTGTCACTCTACAGTCGTTTTATGCACACTTTAGGCTAATTAGACCGGGACCTACAGTTCAACGTGGATTCCGACTACAAACATCCATACTATCGCCAGAACTGGAACCTGAAGCCTTTGGTAACTCATTTTTGCAAAGATAATAAAAGCTTTGAAAATTCAACACAACTCTTCTTCAAAAATCAAATCGAAACGCATTCGCATTTTAATGAATTTAGACAGACTAATTGATAGAAAATAGTAAGGAAACTTTAATTTTTAGTCTGAAAACATGTAAATAAGGTTTTCCTTGCATAATGGTTTTGTGGTATTTAAACCTTAAAAATGTAAAAAGCTTAATTTTGTAAAATATTAATTAATTATCTTGTTATTCTGTATATTTTATTACCTCTAAAAGCTATGTTTCTTATTTCTGTAATTGATTCCTTACATAGATATATAAATAAGTGATTATTAAATTTTAATAATCGTAACAAATCATTAGCTTGAATATATTTAGAATTACTAACTAAAATAAGTAGTAAAATTATTTTTCGTTGCATATCTATTTTTACAATTGGGCTTTATTTATACCTTAATATGTGAAACCTAATTTAGTTAATTAATGTAATGTCTCGTTAATGTGTATATTTTATTACCTCTAAAAGCTATGCATCTTTCTTAATTGTGTCTTTGTTGATAGATCACTTGCTCAGATGTATAAACGAAAGATTACTAAATTTTAATAATAATAACAAATAACTATCATACATAAATGTTTAGAATTACCAATTAACAGACGTAATAGTTATTTCTCATAGCATATCTATTTAAAAGTTTTGTGGTATTTAAACTTTTAAAATGCAAGACTTAATTTGGTTAAATAATAATTAATGTCTCGTTATTCCATATGTTTTATTACGTTTAAAAGCTATGTATCTTTCTTAATTATGTGTCTTTGTTAATTTATCACTTGCTCAGATGTATTATCAAGAGATTACTAAATTTTAATAATAGTAATAAATAATTACCATACATAAATATTTAGAATTACCGATTAACAGATGTAATAGAGTTATTTTCATAGCATATCTATTTAAAAGTTTTATGGTATTTAAACTTTGAAATGTAAGAGTTAATTTGGTTAAATAATAATTAATGTCTCGTTATTCCATATATTTTATTACCTTTTAAAGCTATGCATCTTTCTAATGTATACATCGTTTGTAATAGATTCCTTGCACAGATGTATAAGCGAGAGATAGTTAATCGTAATAATCGTAACAAATTATTACTGTAAATGTATTCAGAGATATTAATTAATAGAGGTAGTAAAAATTATCTCATAAAACCGCGTGTTCCTACATCTCATTTAAAGAATATTTAAATTTACGATCATTCACTCACATTAAAAAAACTAAAAATCACGCTCGTTTTCTTTTCCTTCTTTTTCTTTGATTGTTTAAAGACAGCTGAACCGATGAAGGAAATCTCTTGAAGTTTTTCTTTTTTGAGCAAAGGTTCTTAGATTTTACGAGTTCGAAAAAGTCTTAGGAGGTTTTCATGGTCGAATTCTAGAGCTTGGACATTTTTAGGCACGACGCCGAGCGTCTCCGTTGACACGGGTACTTATATCTACATATGCAATTTTGACCTCCTTTCAACATAAACAGAGTGAAATTTTATGATCAACTGACAGGTGGCCAAAGCAAACAGTCAAGCAACGGACTCGTCGAGCTGAAAGCTCTGGAAAACAGCGGTATCGCTTTCATCCCTTTTCCGTGACTTTTTGCTTGTTTTGGATCCCAAGACTTGCGCAATCGCAGATCTCTGGAGATAGTACAACGAAATCTCTGTCGGAGTCTAACTTTGGGTGGCCTTATAAGCTATTTATTTCTGCAGTTTGAACTGGAATGCAAAACCTTTGTTCCGCAGTATATAGAATATGACTGAAAAATAAACACCCTTATCCTTATCCAGAAGTGAATGAATTGAGGAATTTTATTGCAGCGAGTGGTAAAAGGAGACCTACGATGCAAACTTTGTCTCATCCTGTCTGTGTTGAAAGCCTTATCTGTTTCTTTTGGTGTCAATGTGCATTTTATATAAACAAGGAAAGAAACGAATGACTTGGATTTAGTAGTTTCAGAAATATAAAACTTTAAAACTCAAGTTTAAATATGTGTTCATAAGCTTACATCATTTTGAAGGAAGCATTTATTAGTATATTCATTATAAAATTATTTTGTCAATGAAACATTTTAGATTGCCATTTAAAAGGTTTTACTTATAAAATAATTACAGATAGTTATTTTGTCTACGTTTAAAGTCTTATCTGTTTTTTGACATTTTATATAAATGACAAGAAACGAGTTATTTGGATTTAGTGGCTTCAGGGAATATAAAACGTTAAAACTCGAGTTTAAATATGTGTTCATAAGCCTACATTATTTTGAAGGAAGCATTTATTAGTATGCTCATTATAAAATTATTTTGTTAATGAAGCATTTTAGATTGATATCTATAAAGGACTTACTTACAAAATAATTACAGTTAGTTATTTGGACTTATCTTGTTTATGTTGAAAGCCTGCCTTATTTGTTACTTTTGATGCCAATATGCATTTTATATAAACAAGGGAAGAAACGAATTAATTGGATTTATTAGCTTCAGAAATATAAAAACGTTAAAACTCAAGTTTAAATATGTGTTCATAAGCCTACATCATTTTGAAGGAAGCATTTATTAGCATGCTCATTATAAAATTATTTCGCCAATGAACCATTTTTAGATTGGTATCTAAAAAGTTTTACTTATAAAATAATTACAGACAGCTATTTTCCAAATGAATGCATACTATTTTCCCTTTCAAAAAATTTCTGATGTGAACTGTTATGTATTTTTCAAATTTCTTTTGTAACTCGTAATAAGTTAATGATTCCTGTAGTTGAAAAAAAATCATAGATGAATAACCTCAAGATGGATTAATATAATATAGATAATATTATAATTACTGATTATAATTTATAAACGATTTCAGAAAAAGCCTGTTTCAATTTTAATTAATTAATTAATTGAAAGGGATAAAAAACCAAATTAACTTTCCAGAATATGCAAAAAAAAAAAAAAAAAATGTAAAATTCACGTCACAAATATCTACAAACAAAGGTGCTTTTGTAGAACGTCATACAATTTCACTCTTAGTTAAGGCAGGAACAAAAACACATAATTTCAAAAATTTCTACTTTTCAAAAATGTCCACTAAAAAATTAAACTATATCATGAGAATTTTATTAAATTATTTGTATATTATATCCCTGTACTATGCACGTATACCTGCAATGCACGTCATTATTGAAAAGGAAATCTGGAGTATACGTTAAAATATTTGTGTCGTTAAAATGGTTCCAAGACAGAAAATTGGTGTGAACAGTCGGAATTTTTATAATTAAGTTAATAAGAAATAAAAAATATAAAAATATCACTCTGAAATTTCTAAAATTGTTGAGAAAAGTCGGTCCACAGTCTAAAATATTATAGAGTATTATAAAACAATGGAATTTTTTTAACAAACCTCGTAGTGGATGGCTGAGAATTTTGATTGATCGACATACTCGAGCATGAGGAAGAAAGTGATGTTAAATCAGAAATTGTTCGCTCGAATATGTTGCGGCGGCAACTAGTAAGAATTAATGGGAACAATTCAAAGAATCCGCCATTTGAAGGGTTTCATGGCAAAGTTGGAAAAGAAAACCACTTTATATAAAACTCAGATGAAATGAAGAAAAGTCTTAACTTCTCTAATAAATATATTCATAAGGGTTTTGATTTTTGATAAACTTTCATTTTAACCAATTTTCAGATGTCATGGATGTGGCAAAATTTGGGGGCCCCAGAAACGAAGAATTAAAATTCATAAATGTTGTTCCAACAGTGAAAAGTGGTGGATGAGAAGTCATGGTTTGGAGTCAATGTCGATTTGCTGGTGTTGGGAAATTTACCTTTTGTTGAAAGAACGATGGATCTTTTCAAATACTTGAAAATATTAGAAGATAATAAGCATGCATCTGTTGAAAGTTTACCATTTAAAGGTCAGGGATCTTTCAGCATGACAACAACCCAAAACACAGAAGATTGTGAAAGAATTGCTTTTATACAAAATATCTGCACAGCACTATATCCCTCCTAAGTTACCAGATTTGAATCCCATCGAACACTTATGATGAACCTGACAGAAGAATTAGCAAATGCAATGTTCGAGATTAATATTTCTTAAAATATCCATTGTTGCAAATGTAGTTGAAATTACGCCAGATACCACAAAAATCATATTGCTTCCATGCTGAGGAAATTACAAGCCTCATTGAGTTAAAGACAAAATTACACGATATTAAATTGCTTTTTATTACATAAGTTATGTTAATTTTTCAATTTCTTTGAATTGTATGTATACTTTGCTGTTTTATGATTTTTCCTTAAATGAATTATTTTTCGTTTAAAGTGTTTATTATTTTTACCTTTTATATGTGAACGCAATTTGTATTTCAATACAAAAAATATCGCAACTTTTCAGTTTTTAAAATTATGTAAAAGTGCCCTTTTGAAGGTGTATGTTAACTTTTGTTACTGACTGTATGTGAAAACTTATGTTGTAGATTATAAGAAAGCATGCCAAATTTTGATTTTACTAAGTTGAACCAAATTGCGTAATTACAACGACTATAATAACTGCATGACGTAAATATAAATAAATAGATTTGAAAACATATAAATTATAAATTCATTCAATTATATTTATATTAAATACAAAAACCTAAAGTAATGAGTTTTGTATTTGATGTGAAAAATTAGTTTTTACTTTCTTCAATTGCATTTAAAATGTAAACTTTTAAAGCTACATGATACTTATTGTTTGTTTCTATAATTTACGCTGTCAATTATTTTTATCTTTTTCAGGTTACAGATGGATTTAGTGGTAGAAGAGTGATAAATCAGTTATGTTCCTTTTTTCTGTGCAATCACCATGCAAGAGAAATCCTTCGAGAAAGGTAAAACATCATTAGTAAAAAAGGTAAAACCTCATTATCTCATTAGTAAAACGAAAAGATTTATGAATTTTATATAAACAATTTATATTTCATTAATATATTTATCTCTGTAGTTGAAGGCAATCAATGATTTTTTTTTCAAGATCCAACTGAAGTAAAATAACTAATTAGGATATTTAAAATGAATTTAGTTCTTTAGTAAAAAGGAAAAACTAAATTTATTACGCTTAACATCTTCAAAATATTTAGTTTTTATCTTCTAATAATTATGCCTTAATTGATATTTCTTAAAAATTATTTTAAAGAAACTTCCTAGAAGAAAGTAATTGATGTAATACAAATTTTTTATTGTTTTCAATATTTAAGTTAATAGGGCCTGAATGGCCGAGTGGCTAGCGCTCTGGCGCTCGGTACCACAGGTTTCGGGTTCGAGCCCGGCGGTGCCATCGATGTTTGTAGTGGTTCGGAATCCACTTTAAACCGTAGGTCCCGGTCCTTATAGGAGCAATGCAGGGCACATAGTTACTCCGTGGCTTATCTTCAAGTTACACGCGCCCCCTGGGTAATGCAAAGTGAGTACGTCTGTGCAGTTCTTGCCTTAAGGCATCAAGACCAAGCTGTCTAATTGTTTGCCAGCTGCATTGGAAAGAAAAAAAAATATTTAAGTAAATTAATATATTTCGATTATATAAGAATAAAAATGTAATTCTTATTATTTCAAGTTATTTAAGTTCTATTATATCAACAATCCATGAGATTAATTGGTAGAATATAAGTTCGCATGTGCTTTCAATAAATTTAAACCAAATCAAATAGAAAAATACATATATTGTAGCCTTTTATTTCTATCAGAAAGTGTGGTGGAAATATTATACAATCTTTAATTACTCGCATTTAGTTTGTTTACTAAAACAATTTTATTACTTTTGATAAATATTTTCCTACTATTCAATATATTCTTCGCAATTTTTCAATATTTTCCTTCCTATCGATCTAGATGTTTTCCAATACAAAAGTTTAAAACAAAACGGTTAAATATACTTTTCTAATTGCGCAATGTGATATGAGATAAAAAAATAAGAAGAGTTAATTATTAATTAATTAGTATCATTATTTTATTATTTTAATTTATTATTTTTATTATAATTATTTGATATAATTTTAATAAATATTTTTATTTCAACCCAATCTTTATAATTTTAAATAAATGAAATTATATGTTATTTTCCTTTTTACCGTTTTAGATGTTTTCCGACATAATAGTTAGTATAAACGGCTAAAAGTATCTTCCAAATTATGAAACGTAACCTGAAAAATGAAAATAAGGAGAAATGTTAATATTGCAGAATAAATATTTTCATAAAATGCCTGCATTATTTATAAAATGTGTGATCATTTCTGTGTTTTTCTTCATGCATGCTTTTTTCCCTACATCTAATCCAGGATAATCATGTGATTTTAACTATTTTAAATCTTTTTTAACTTTAAATAATGCATGAATATTTTGCATTTCAGGAATTTTTCTTCAGGTTGTTGAACTAAAAGAAGAAACAACTCGAAACATTCATTATAGAAAACTTTGGAAAGAAAGATACAAATCCAGTTTTATGCACGCAGAAGAATTCAAAGCATACAGAAAAAGAAAATAATTTTACCAAGAACGTCAACATGAAAATTCTTGAAGTAATAATGGATTTTAATATAACTCGCAAATTAATGTCAGTTCAATACAAAAATTGTCAGCACATTATTTCAAATAGTATGCTGAAATATTCTTATTTTCGGTTTTGCATCTGCTGACAACGTTGCAGTCCCATTTTCAGAAACGAAGAGACTCAATGGTGATTGGGCGTTTGGTATCCCAGGCTTCAGGTTCGAATCCTGGCGGTGACATGGATGTTTGTTAGTGATTCGAATCCCCTTTAAACTGTAGGTCCCGGTCTGTTTAGCCCTCGTGTGCACAAAATGACCGTAGAGCGACAAACCAAACCAAATCAATAGAGATTATGACAAAGAGTGTAAAGCTTCTGACATCGATAGCCAGGCTGCCTTGTGGGATTATTGCAGATTTTCCTTTTTTTAATACGCTTTTATTAGTTTCACCTGTATGTTTGTTTGTTTGTTTGTTTGTAACTGACTCTTGGGTTCGATTTTGCCCTTACTTTAAGCGATCAGATTTAATTTAAACGTTGTAGACTTATCAAAATATTTTATTGTCGTCTGGTCCTTGTTAAATTTATTATTTCATCAGGATTAGTGATTTTATTTTTAACTTATGAAAGAGCAATTTAACCCATGTAGAATGAAAGTACCAAGACATTCAAACCTACGTGGGACAGTGGCACAACGGATAACACGCCTGACTATGGATCAGGAGATTCCCTGTTCGAATTCTGACTGGCTCGACATATTCGCATTTAGCCTTTGTTTTGCTCACAATTAAATTATTATAAGAACTATAGTTACAGTCCTCCGTACCAGGACCTCATTTAAACATTATATTTTTAAAGACACTAAAACACGCTTTTAGAGTTAATCAAACTAAAAAGTAAAAAATAAATTATAGTTTAAAAACTAAAAAGTAAAAATAATTGTTAACATAAGAATAAAATTACTGGCGAGAAAAAATGAATGTCACTGTTCTAAAGGCGTGGGGTGCTTGATATCAATCGTTCTAATTTTCACTAGTTTCAGTTTAATGCAGAGTTAGTTTAAAAATGTCATACAAAGCACCCCACGCTTTTAGAACAGTGACATTAATTTCCTCGTCAGTAATTTTATTCTTATGTTAACTCTAAAAGCGTGCTTTTTAGTTTTTTAAACTATAATTTAGTCTGCATGTAAAAAATAAGTCATGGATGGAATATGTATATTTGCGAATAATATTTGGCACATATTTCAAGAGAGAAACTTAAAATTTTACACACAAAAATTATCATTAAAATTCTATAAAATATTTTTAAAGGCTGTTTATGAATGGACATGTATTATACATTTATAATCATTTTTACAGATTTTTAAAGATAACATTATCATAGTTTAAGTAATCCATAACAATATAAATTTTAATTTAATTAAAAATCTATTTAATAATTAATTAATCAATCAATAATAAATTTAATTAAACAATCAATAATCAATTTAAATTTATTTCATGTATTTTCATTTTTAAATAATTTAACTTTTACTCTCAATTAAATTTTTACTAAACTAAAAATAAAAATAAATTAATAAAGTTATTTTGTATTTGCTGGTTATTTTATAGATAATAATGCGTAATGTTTTCATAGTAATAAATGGAAAAAGATTTATATCCTAAGTTTTCAAATGATGACTAAATGAATTCTTTTTGTATTTTTAACTTTTAGCGTTAGTAATGCAGTTGAAATTCAATTCTTTAGAATGATTTGAACGAAAGCGAGCCACCTTAATACATACATCACGAATCGTGCATTCAATTATTTAAACGCAAAGAGAGAAAATTTTAATCTTTATTTTAAAGATTGTTTAAGCAGATTTATTTGATTATTAAAGTTTGAATGTAAGTTATTGAAATTGACCTTACATAATTCACACTTTCTTTTAAATATGCGATAGTTGCGTGTTTTTAGAATATGCTATTTAAATATTTCTCCCAAATACATTTGGAATGTGAAAGAATATATATTTTTTAAAAAATCATGCGTTTACTTAATTGATAGTCACACCAAAATGTATTTTGTTATTTTTATCATCATTTTAAATATTACTGTTTTAAATACTACATTTTAAATATTACTATTTTAAATATTACTATTTTAAATATATATTTTAAGTAATACTATTTTAAATACTACATTTTAAGTACTACTATTTTAAATGTATTTTTGAGTAATATTTTTTAAATACTACATTTTAAGTAATACTATTTTTAAATACTACATTTTAAGTAATACTGTTTTAAATACTACATTTTAAATACAATTTTAAATACTACATTTTAAGTAATACTGTTTTAAATACTACATTTTTAAGTAATACTATTTTAAATACTACATTTTAACTAACACTGTTTTAAATACTACATTTTAAGTACTACTATTTTAAATACTACATTTTGAGTAATACTGTTTTAAAATACTATTTTAAATATTACTATTTTAAATACATTTACTAATACTGTTTTACTACATTTTAAATACTACATTTTAAGCACTACTACTATTTTAAATACTACATTTTAACTATTTTTACTACATTGTTTTAAATATACTGTTTTAAATACTACATTTTGATACTGTTTTAAATACTACATTTAAGTATTACTATTTTAATTCTACATTTTTAAATATTAATGTTAATATATACAGTTTTTTTTCTTTCGAATACTGTATTCTTATTAGGTGCCTGATGACCGAGTGACTAACGCTCGGTGACGCAGGTTTCGGGTTGAGTCCCGGTGGTGCCATGTATGTTTGTAGTGGTTGAGATCCACTTTAAACCGTAGGTCCCGGTCTAATAAAGCAGTAGAACGTTGGACGTACTGCTGACAACCTATGCCGTAAAAAAGAAAACATCTCCTGCCTCGAAATCTGCCAGTAGGCAGATGACCTTGGCCCACCATGTAGCTGTTGCACCAATGAAGATGAAGAAGATACTCTTATTAAACAAAAATTCTACAATGCTCTAAGTAAAATCATTTATAAGAATTTATTTATTAGTAAAATATTTATACAACAAGTAAAAATTCTATTTATTATGAATTAAATATCCTAATTTAACGTTTTTAGTAAAAACCTTATTGTTTTCTTTCTTTCCATAATTTAAACCCTCGTGGATGTAAAAAATTAGGATCCCATCATAAAAGTTAAGTACGAGATGTTAAAGCATTTTTCCAATAAAAATCGGATAAATTAAAATACTTTATGTTACACCATAAATAAAATTAGTTTTTAATTCATTAAGAATTTTTTTTATCATCAAGGCGGTTTAAAAACGCACTGTCATTAATTAGTTATTTGTTTTCAAACGAAATAATAGTTTTTCTATTGTGCGCATAATACAGCTAAATATTTGAATATTTTTCTAAAAATGTAAGTGCTTTTCTATAAATCTTATAATTATAAGAGAACATAGAATTAAAATTAAAAAATCGTAAGAGAAATATAGCCTCTAGAATATGCATATTTTAGAAAGTTTTATTTCATTGCCTGCATTATTAATTTGCAAAATAGATCTTTAACTCTGTAAATAAACTATTAAAAGTAAAAACACATTTATGAATTATGAATGGAGGTATAGTTGACAAATCGTTATATAAGTTATTTAATATCCCAGTTACCTTTTTGAAAAGTATGTTTTATCTTTTTTACAGTGAATTTATATGTACAATATTTATATTTTTCAGAATTATTTGAGACAATCTCTTGGATAATTAGGGAAGCTGTTATTATTTGTTGGATATTTTTGATCTGTAAAATCTAATTTATTTTTCTAACTGACCAACGATCAAATAAAGGTATATTACAGTATTCCAATAGTGTAATTCTTATTGGTAAATGCATACATTTTACATAATTCCTTTTCTGTTACTTAAAAAAATATTTCTATACTGAATAGCTTATATGTGTTTAATTTTCTTTTGAATAATTTCTTGTAAATTTTGTATTGGTAAATATTTTTTGTATATGTTTGATGAAAAATGAAATAAGAAGTTCTTGCTACAATGCAAAAGAAAGTTAAAATAAAAATCCAAGAATATAGTTTATCGTTTACCTCTAATTAAACATTGTGATACAATACAAAAAACACACTTCTACACTGAATAGCTTATCTTTAATATACTTTATTTTCTTTTGAATAATTTCCTATAAGATTTTCATTTCATTTTCCTATAAGTTCTTGTCACAGTGCTAAAGAAAAAATAAAAATAAAACAATACAATTTATAGTTTTCTATCAAGCTATTAAACATCGTGATACAATACAAAAATTTCTAGAAAGATAAAATCACGTAGAAATGTTTAAAAGTTGCCGAAAGACGTGTTTTAACCGAACAATTTATAAATCACGCCAACAATTTTTTTTATCTCATTGTTTGCAATTAATGAGTTCTTAATTTCTTTTAAATCGTTTCAAAAATTAATTCAAAATTAATCGTAAATGTAATAAGATAACAACATAGAAACCGAAAGTTTAACCTTAAATTTGTTCAAAATTAGTTTAAAATCAATCATAAATGTAAAAAACAACAGGGAAAACGAAAATCAAACCTTAAATAAGTTCAAAATCAATTATAAATGGAAAAAACAACGTAGAAAACGAAAATTGAGCTTTAAATTAGATCAAAGTTAGTTCAAAATCAGTCGCAAATGTAAAAAAATTACAACATGGAAAACGAAAATCAAACCTTAAATTAGTTCAAAATCAATCATAAATGTAAAAATCAACATGGAAAACGAAATTAATCAAACCTTAAATTAGTTCAAAATCAATCGTAAATGAAAAAAACAACATGGAAAACGAAAATCGAACCAAAACCGTTTTATAAAAACCATACTCAACACATTCGATGACTCAAGATTTTATACCCATTAGCTGTTAAATGCCCCAGGTGAAACACTGGACACTTCGACTGGACCTGACCGATTGGTCAAGATAGAAAATTCAGAATGTACTCTTTTTTATAGTCAATAACAATTGGACAAGATTCGAAGCTTTGCACAGATCGCTTTTGTTTGATTCCCTCGGGCTGTATTCCTTCGTTAGGGATCACTTGAAGTCTGTTTATCAGCATCAGTAGTTTAAGAATATGCTTATGTAACCTACACTTAGTATGTAAGAATTTAGGATGGTACATTTTTTTATTTCTAATTATTTTAAATTGTTAGAGACAATAATTCTTATGAAAGTATAAATAGTATCAACAGTCAGAAATCAAGGTAAGAAATTTTTTTTTAATTTTTTTTAAATGTAATAACATTTTTGAATCTTTTAATTGTTCTACATTTAATACTTTATTAAATTTACATTGTTCTAAATTAATATTTTATTAAATTTACATCGTTCTACTTTTAATACTTTATTAAATTTACATTGTTCTACATTTTAATACTTATAAATTTACATTGTTCTAAATTAATATTTTTATTAAATTTACATCGTTCTACATTTAATATTTTATTAAATTTACATTGTTCTACATTTAATACTTTATTAAATTTACATTGTTCTACATTTAATGCTTTATTAAATTTACATAGTTCATAACATAATTCATCTCATTGTAATCTTACATTGTTCATAATAATTATGAATTTATACTTTTTTAAAACTCATGTACTTACGTGTTTCTGATTCGTTTCTTTTACAATCATTCATTTATAGTAACAAAATAACTTGACATTAAAATTTCGGACAATTTCTTTTTTTTTTTTTTTTTTTTTAATGATGACAGAAAAAATAAATTTAGTTGTCAATTAATTCACTCACAGTTATGCTTTCGATGTTATTTTCGTAACAATTTCAAGGTGTCAAAGGTTACCTCCACAAAATGCAAGACATTATGTACACATCTTACTTGTGTAGGATAGGAATAATAACTTTTAAAATTTAAGAAAAGAGTTACGAGATTCTTAAATCTGTAAGACTTTAAAAATTTCTTTTTATAAGTCTTACTGACACACATTCCAAGTATCATAAATTTTTGGCATACTATCTTAAGCAGAAAGGATTATCTTTATATCTTTTATGTTATATTATTATATCTTTAATTCGGTAATGATCATTGTCATGTGGTTGAACTATATGGCTAATATATTTATTTTATTAATTAATAATAAATATTAATATATTTATTGCTTCGATTTATGTCAAAAATTTTAAGTATTAGGAATTATGAAATTTAATAACCTTAAACTTCAAAGAGATTTTCGTTTCTTTAGTTTATTTACAGTTAATTTAACGATGGATGCTTTTTTTCTATAGATAGTTGTTTTATGTTATAGAACTTTATTTTTTACTGTAAAGATGAATGGTCACAAAATTTTATACATTCCTGCTCAGATTTTGAATATTAAAAGCAAATAAAAGAGAAATATAAAATTAAAAATGTTTTTCAATTTATAATTTTATTTAAAATTCATACGAACATGATTTTCACAAAGTTTTTACACGGAAATGATTTTATCAAAACATCAAACGACGTGATACGGTGAAGAAATACTTTTAAAATATTCTGTACCTGTAAAAGTTATTAAAATATTTAACTGAATTATTTTAGTTACCTTTTTGCGTTTGACTACAAAACTCTGAAGAAATGAAATCTGATTAAAATTAGCAAATATCAGATATATTACATACTTATTTGAAGAGTCTGCTTTCTGTCTGCAAGTTATATCAATGTAGGTCCAAAAACATTTACTTCTTATTTATAAATGAATGAATTTATGAGTATTTTTTCATTGCATTTTGTTGCAAATTCTTCATGAGTAAATTTTCATTTACCATTCATTAAAAAATAAATCGCTAAAAATTTTATTTTTTGTTGCCCAATATACTCATCTAGCTTCGAGGTCTGTTTCATTTTAATTTTGAGGAAAGTAATTTGATAACTCATTTGAACTGTAAAATATCCCTTTTTAAGATCTTATCAATATTGAATATTCAATAAGATTATAACATTTATTGAATGATTTAATACACAGATTCAATAAGTTACTTTTATATTTATAAAAATTACTTAACACGTAAGTTCTTTTAACCACATGGGCCATTTTAATTTTTATATTTATTTTCGAAATATTTTCTTTTTCTGTTAAATATCGACCATTATTCACTTATATTTTTAAAGAAACATTTTTTTCTTTTTTTTTATAATAATCATACACTTAAATGATTAAAATTTATTTACAAATTCTCTGAGTGTTAAAAACTCTCAGAAACCATTTTTTAAAAGTACTCTAGGCGACTGTAAAAGTATAAAAGAATATAGAACTTCACAGTTATATATTTAAAAGAATAAACTTTTAATAATCAAATATCTGCCTACTATGTACTTTCGAATTATGTAGTATTTTAACCATTTTAAAAGCTATTATGAAAGGTTTAATAGATTTTTATTTAAAATGGACGAAATGAGTATTATATAAAATTTGTGGCTTATTGATGATATATTAATGACATAATAAAAAAAATGTGAAGCAGCCATTATTAAGATAATACAAAATATAAATAAATACTTTCCTAAAATATTAACTCAAAACTTCAAAATAATGATAAACTAACAAAATAAATGTTTTATTAATTCAAGGATTGTAAGATACAGCAACAATAAATTGCAAGGAAATCTTTAAAAATATAAAAACATTATTATGGGATATACTAAAAATAGAATTATATATTAATATTCCTCTGTACCATTTCAATAAGTATTATTAACTTTAAATAATTAATCATTATTTTCTAAGTAAGGAAACTTTTTATAAAAACTTTTACATGAGAAATTTCACGAGTAGATAATTATAAGAATTTTGACTTTTGATTTTAGGGAGCAATTTATTAGCATTAGTTAATCGAAATAAGTTAAGTTTTTTATTTTTAAACCAATTATTTGTACATTATTTTTATAATTACAAATGCACTACTTCATTAAAACAGATTATTCAAAATAATTGATGGAATAGTATTAATGAAATACTCGAATGGAATAATAAGTATTTTTGTATCACTCATATTTCTTCGTTCTATAATTATAATTTATTAATAGGTACTCCCACAAAATATTGATCAATTGAATATTCGATGACCTCATAAGAAGTTTTACAAAATTCATTTATAAAATGACAAAATGGTCAAAAATATCTCCGAAAGTTAAAAATATCGTATCTATAAAAAAATTAAGACGAAATTGTATGTAAATTGTGTTAACGAATACTAACGAAAATAATATTTGCCCTTATCTATTTTAATTAAAATTTTGGAAAAAGAAAAATTAAAGAAAAATGGTTCTAATAATAGATCGAAATTATATTATTGTATTAAAGAAAAAATAATCTACGTTTTATAACTGACAATGTATATATATCGAGTGCAAAGTTAAAATTCTTTAAACATTTATAATATAGATTATTCTATCAAATATTACTAGAAAGACATAATTTCAATTATGTATAGTTATTTAAATTATGTTTAATAAAATTTGTGAGTTACTTAAAAAAGTAACTCACTAATTTTATTTAATATTTACACTAAGAACTATTTAAATTTAAAGACAATCAAGTAAATCTATAAAAATATTATTGACATATAGCTAAAAGTTTAAAAAATTATTAAAATATTCTATTTTACTTTTATTCCTTATAAAAATATTATTGACATATAGCTAAAAGTTTAAAAAATTATTAAAATATTCTATTTTACTTTTTTATTTCTTTTAAAGATTTTAAATGACACACACACATATATACATATACTTATTTGATAAAAAAGATGCGAGGCACAAAATTTGTAAAGATAATTCGGAGAAATTAATTACTTGAATATACACAAAAAAACTTTAATACTTTTCACTCCTTCTAATAAAAAATGCAAAATATTATAATTTAGTTTACTTAATTCAATTTTTAAAAAATAGTTAAATAGATAGAAAAACAAGTCAAATAAATCTTTAAATCCTACATCAATGGATCTTCGGACAATAATTTTCGTTTCTGTAAATATAAATAGAATAGAAATGGCCTTAGAATAGAGTGAAAATGCGTTAGTATATTAGTTTAAATGCTAATTCCTATACATATTTTTTTAGGAAAAAGTCACATATATATAAAATAGTTGGTTATATCCCGCTTTTTCTTAGTCCCCGTGTTGTGTGAATTAAGTAAAAAGTAACTAAATGAGTTAAGTAGTAAGTAACTGTAATTATACTCAAAACTTTGGATTATCTGACTTTTGAAAGAAATAATATGGAATAAGATAAATAATAATAATTCGGAATAAAAAATAATTTGACTAAAAGTCCTTATCCACAATTAAAATTGTTATCTTGAATATACAGACACTATCGAATTATAATCGTTACATAGCATTTGATACAACAATATCTACTTTGAAGATAAAATTCGTAAGAATTTAGGGATCTTATTGATAATTTTGGTAACATGTCAAAAATGATGTGGTATTTATAACATCTAAAACACTATAAATATTAAACCTAAGATTATTAAACTTCATATTTGTATTAAACATAAAACAAAAGATACAAAACTAAGAATTAATTATTTGATGTAAAGATTTTCCCAGGTATAAGACATAGAATTTCCAAGGTAATTTTACCCACTATTTATATTTTGAAGAAAATATTTTTAATACTTTCAATAAATTTTCGAGAAAGAATTCAGATATTAAATTGGCAAAGAAATCATTCATTCCTTAAAAATCATAAGCAAACTTTTACTTTTTTCCGTCAATCTTCTTGTTATCAATATTAAAGGAAGACATTATATAGTTAATATATTAAATATATTGAATATTTTTTATGTATTGCATATCTTATATATTTTTTATACATAACTTTGAAAGATTTTTTTGAAAAGAATTTTTATTTTTAATTATTGGATTCTCAAACTGTTTTATAACAACAATGCAAGTTTAATAAAATAGTTGATAGAGAAATATTTTCATTAGTCATATATTTAAAAAAAAGCAGCGGCTTTTCTTTTTCAAATAATTTTGTGCAATATCATGGGCATACAATTGTTTTCACAAATCTAAGATATTACGTCTTAAACTAGCCGCTATTCATATCTCGTTACAATTGCAGATTCTTCGATATAAAATTTTCTTTTGATTTTTCATAAAATACATATTATTTTCTGTGGTTGACGAAGTGACTATTTTATACATTAAATTCAATAGTTTCAGAGTTTGAAATGAAAACTATAATTCAAAACGTTATCTATCAACAATTGGATGGTACACAAGGGAATAAAAAATTATTTTGTTGTGGCATAACAGTTTGCTTTACTTAACAGCATTTGTATTATATACTTTCAAATATTTGTATTTTTATAAAATTATAAAAAAATTTACTATATTTATGCAATAAGAAGGACATTTGCAGAGAATAAATAGAGAATATGTAGAAATTATTAATTTCCTAAGACATGTAGAATACTTTTATCACATCCAACTATTTTTTATTTTTAAATATATATTTTTATTCCTACATAAACTGCTTTTCAGAAATATGTTAATAAAATATGTAATCGTGTTAAAACCTGAATTGGCTGATATTGTACATAAAAAAAAATACTAAAATAGTATGCTAGAAAACCATACTACTTAATTTCCATCCACAATAGTATAAAAGTTAGATAATGTTCCTCTTGTTTGTTCTTCAAATGCCGGACACCTTTACCTAAGTAAATCACCGTTGAAAGGCAAAGATGCAGCGTATTTAGAATCACTTAGGGTGTACTATGACCTTCTTTCCTTCCTGCGCAGTTTTGAACTAAGAACATCTCTCCACGAACAAAAGAAAAGTCATTCCGCCCTGCAGATTTATCATGCTTCTTCACGAAGCATTATATTCGAGTCGCAAGTTAGGCGATGTTATATCATTATTATAAGTTTGTAAGTGTATATAACAAAATTTGGAAAATGTGCTTATTTCACTTTGAAATGAACAAACCTTCCATCTTATATCTTTGTATGAAGTACATATTACATAAGATATATTACATATAATGTTCTGCTTCAATCTAATATCTTATATAGCGTCTGAGAATATGATTTGTTGTAATATTTGTAGAATATGATTTGTAGGATTGAATTTTAAAACTAGCTATCAATTTCATTTTTGGAATTTTACATTCTTCTGTATCCTTTTCCACTTTAAAAAGCAATGTAGGTTTTGTAAGAGCAATACGTAAATTGTACTGTTTCTATAATCAAATCACCTTCTGTTACATATAAGGAAAGTTGATGCATGTTAAAAATGAGCGTTTGAAATACTAATATGAAGTTTTACTTCTAAGAGGAAAAATAATTCAATTTAACGTTTAACGCCTTGACATCTCCTTTCTTATCTCTAAGCTTATTTGTGTATAAATAACACTTTTAAAAAACTCTTTTAAAAAATCAAAATACTCTTTTCTGCTGATGATATTATACATATATAAATTCATTGGAATATAGTATTTGTTTCTCTGAGATTCATTAAAATTAATCATTATTTTATTATCAAAATTTTTCTGAATTTTAAAATTTTGTATAGCAAATTCTTCTAAGTAATGCAAATTGGTGAATACGAAGTTAGAAAAATTAATATATGTATTTTCATTTCATAGTTTTAAAGCTGCAATTTATATAGTGCGTACTTCTTCACAAAAGTCAGTAGGCTATACAGTTTAACTGTTACACAGGTATCAACATTAATCTTCATTATTTTCTTTGAATAAATTTTTCAAAATTTATTGTGTACATCAGAGAATTTTTTAAAAAACTACAGAACATCACAGCATAAATGAAGAGCTTTATATGCATTTATATAGGAATTTATTCTCATAAGATAGGGAATAAATAGGAAGATATTCCCATAAGACTCCCATATTTTATCGCATAATAGATTTTTAAAAATTCCCTCTTTCATATGAACTTAATCTTTTACCCTCCTCTGGATATTAATGTTTTAATTATGGATATTACCTCATTTCACAATTTAGTATTTTTCATATTTACATATAGTACTTTTATCATCCTCTGGATATTAATATTTTAATTATGGATATTACTTCATTCCACCTTTTAGTGCTTTTCATACTTACATTTAGTACTTTTGCCATCCTCTGGATATTAATATTATTCCTATATATACATATATATACATTCCCATAAATCGAATAAATTTTTAAAAATTTCACTCTTTCATATGAACTATATTCTTAATCTTTTACCCTCCTCTAGATATTAATATTTTTAAATAACGTATTTTCAAACATTTGCCATTCCCAAAGAAACGTTTCAAACCCCAACCGACAGTTATTTTTAAAAATGTATCAGAAATTTAAAGGAATAATAAATAAATACGCAGAACTCTTAGATTACATTGGATATATAAACATCAACTTGGTACGAATATCCTAATCTTATTTCACACCTTTATGTCTCACATTTCACATTTTAGTACTTTCCATACTTTTTTTTTTTTTTTATGATCTAAACCAAATGCACCAGGCCTTCTATGGGATGAGAACGGTTGATATCTTTGATCTCAATGTGCGACTGGAAGTTTCAAAATATTTCCCATGCAGCATAGCTAATTTATTTCCCGGGACGAGCCTGCCTTAATTTTATTTGGAGACTCTAATCTCTTAAAAAGCAGATTTACATTCTCAAGGTGGAGACTCGTTAATTTTCCGGACTTGAGCCCCAGACAAAAGTAATTTTCCCTCTTCCCGACTCTTGGCTCCTCAGAAAAAAATTTATGTCGAATGCAGAATTAGTTAGGACTCCTCCTCTGTTCTGATTCCGCTCCTCGATTCGCTCCCCAAAAAGCACTGAGGATCGTAAAACTGCAATAAAATGCAAAGACCACTGTAAATTTGCATGGGACGTTCCTCCCCTTCAAATCGAAATTTCATGAAAGCATTATCCCGTTTGGGAAAAGAGACCGTAAAAAAGAACCTCCTCCGGAAGCTACTGTAAAAGGCCGGGAGTAAAAGGTCATAACATAAAACAGGTCGATCTCAGATAACGAAGGGCCCAGGAAATTGTTTTCGCTAAAGGGTGGAAAGGGGCCTGCACAGGACGGATTTAGATATCGGATTTGAAAGAATTTCCGAGTACCGCAGTCTCTAGAGAAAGAGCATGTTGCAGAGACAGTGATTTAGGGCAGTTTTTAGACAGTTTTACTTAGAAATCCTTTCAAAGTTTAATGAATCTTAGAATTTGAACCGGATACTATAAAATACAGAGAGGGGGATCAGGTTATCTGGATGTCAGGTTTCCCTCCCCCAAAAATATTCATATAGATTCATCTGCAATACTGAGAAATTTTTCTTTGTTTAGTATTTATTACATGATTTTATGTCAAACGATCTGCCAAGGGTGAAACTATAAATCGGATTTGATAGAATTTTTATAAAAAAAGATATATTAAAAATACCTTTAATATGACAGAATTATTAGACATTTAATAAGACAGAGTTATTAGACATTTAATTAATTAAATTTAAAATATTAGTTCTAATAATTAACTAATGTCAAAATACATTGATTCTTACAGTTTAGGAACCAGATACTATAAAATACAAAAAAAAAAAAAAAGTTGTATGCTTTTTTTTTTGTATTTGTAGTTTCCCTCATATTTCACTACCTCTATCTGCAATAATGTCATAACAAACAAAAGGCTTCATGTTAAGTAATTACAGTATAATTTAATTAATATAAGGTACAACTTATTCATAAAGGACGTAACCCGGCCAAGTTTTTTTTTTTTTTTTTTTTTTAATAATGAGAACTTTTATATTACAAAGTTCACAACAAAATAAATTTTAAGATATCAAAATTATTTTACAAGAAAAAAAAATTATAAAATAATAAAATTTTGCTGTCGTAAATTTGTATCGTTATTTGTAAATTTTATAAAATTTTTGAGTTAGTTTTCTTACTCAAAAATTCGTCTTATCATTTGTTTTCCATTCAAAAAGGATTTTCATCATTATTTAAAAAAATAGTCTTCATTACTTTGAAGTTTAAAAGATTGCAGTTTAGAGTATGCATAAATAAATACACAGAGCAGCCGCCTCTAGTAGAAAAATTGCTCTAATCCAATGGGACATCGATTCGAACAGAGTTTGGGTAACAAATTAGGATACAGGTTTCAATGTGGCTTCAATACTATACAAGAGCTCATAAATTATATTGAATGTCGAGATATAGCATGCCAGTCTCACCCCAAACATTGGCTAGACATTCTCAATCGATGACAGAACTGGAGAATGTACGAGTCCAGACATTAAGTATAACATCGTCTGTATTGATTTGATTTGGTTTGGTTTGCCGCACTATGGTCATTTTTTGCACACTTTAGGCTAATTAGATCGGAACCTACTGTTAAACGTGATTTCCGAACCCCTAACAAGCATCCACGTCACCGGCAGGATTCTAACCTGAAGCTCGTGGTACCAAAGGCCAGAGCGCCGCCCCTTGTATCAAAGAAAGTTACGACAGCATGGATAACAGCCTGTTCATTTGCATTGTTTTGTTGAAAAGAAGTGTGAAGGATTCCTTAAACATAGAGCACAACCATGGGCCTTAGTACATGAGTAAAATAACGGGTGCTTCCTAAATTACCACCTATGTGAACAAGAGGTGACCGGGATGTTTATCCAATATCTCTTTATACCATTACTCCACATATTAGGCCCTTATGATGATGACGAATGCAAGTTGGAACGAACGTTCTTCTTGATGCCTCCACACACAGGATATGGCCATCATGATGCAGGATGCAGATCCAGATTTCTTCAAAAATACCACAGGAAGTTACTCCTGCTTCCATGTTCGTCGATGAACACAGTACTCTAGGTACACTTATCTCTGCTGTGGTGTCAAGGAATCCGCAGCAATGGTCACTGTGGCAATCCATGATACTGAAGACGTCGTAACACCCTTATGATTTTCCCACTCGTCGTATTGCAAGTCGCCCAAATTTCGGACTCAGGGAAAGAGAAGTAACTGTAAAATCCTGGAAGGTCATACGGACATGTCTGTCCTCTTGGCAGTTAGTGATTGAGAGTAATTATTGAGTGATATGTTACTGAGGTTCTCATAAGATTATGTATAGCCTTTTTGGAGTCTTCGATTTCGTATTCTAATGACAGCCACCGGATCTCGATTAACGCTAATATTATAACATTGAATAATAATGAATACATATTTGGGTATACTACAATCTTCCCACGATCAAATTCTGACTCGAACTTGGTGATACTCCTCTTTCATATTTGAGGTATAACAAGTAAACGTACTTTCCGGATGTAAAATCAGCTCTACGATCTTCTTTTTTATACAGGCTGTAATTAGTGTTATTTTTCTACCTGCTTTGTAAGCATGCTTGAACTGCTAATCATTTGCATATTCCAGCATACATTTTATTTAAATTCTTCTTTGTTGCTTACCACATGCATGGTATTCCACATCTATTACCCTGCAGTATATATAACTTAATGCTACAATATACAGAAAATAATGTTATTACGTAGAACTAAATGTTATTAATGTAGACATACGACAATTCCTATGTTTTAAGTATTAAGAGATTTTGTAGTAGGTAGTTCTTGGAGAGATTTTAATTTTTTCTATTGGAATATTTTTAATTAAAAACTGAGCCTGCACACATGTGACAATGTTCTTGAAAAGCATAAGTAAAATTTCAATTGCTTTTTGTAGCATTAATTGCAGTTAAAATGATTATTTCAACATCTTACCTTCATCGAAATATTTTATGAGATATCTGATTAAAAATTGAATTTGATTTTTAAAATTCTCAAACAACCTTACACCCTTTGAGGAAGTACAGTAACATGTAAAGGATACATACTAGTATTATTTGTATTCGTTTAATTTGATGTAATAAAAATTGCATAAGCAGGATAATTATTTACAGGCAAATCTCGTATTTTTTTTTTTTTTAATGAAAGTTTGCAGAAAAACAAATTCACAATTTCTTTAATAAATACATTCTAGATTTCATTCTTATTATTTTTCTTAATGATTATACAGGACAGTCATTTTATGTTTAAAGAACATCAAAATTTAATTTGATTACTCATTAAGACAGCCGAGGAATTATAGAAATTCCAAAAGAAAGGACAAGTAATCCTATGTAAGATAAATTGTCAAGCTACTGTAAGTCTTAATATAAATATTCACTTAAAATAAAAAATTTTTTAAATAGTTTTAAAAAAATATATATCTTATTTATATCTGAAATTACAATATTTTCAAATTAATTAGGAGAATAACAGCATTATTCCCATTCTCTTAAGACATTATTCTCATTCTCTCGCTGTTCACATTCTCCTTCATTTTTGAAATTTGCCCCAAATTTGAATTTTATTCGGAAAGTTATAAGTAAAGAAATTTATCTGAGAATCAAAAGTCTAAGAAAACATGTTTAACTTGTTGAATATTCTTTCTTTTTTTTTTAAGATTAAATTATTTCGAAGGATTTTTAATATAGAGAATCTTGCTAAGATAAAAGTCAGAATAAATCCAATGGAATAGATTCATTGTAGTACATGGTTCTATTTTAAGAGTGTGAAAATACTAAACAATAGATTTCGTTTATTAATTGCTAATCAGCATTTTTAATAGCATGAATTGACATTTATTGTAACTAATTTCAAATAGTCAAATTTTTATATTTAAACATGTAGAAATTTAAAAATGTTCTATGAAATTTCAATAGGAGGAGACATTAAGAGTAGTGCGAATTTTATCGCCAGTTGAGTCAATTCTTCGGATATCAAGAGTTTGATATTAGCAGTTGATTTTGACGCCTGTTAAAAAACTCAATTATTTCGATAGGGAAAGTTTGATTAGCGTTTCATTCATAGTTACGTTAAATTTAACTCCAGTTAAACTCAATTCTTGCACTCATACCTGCAGTATTTTTTAATTTTATAAAAATTTAGCGTATTTAAACTTAAAGCACTCTAGCAAAAAATTTTAAAATTAAAGCAATTAGCAATATACGGATGCATATTTAAACTAAATATGGATGCGACAGGATAAATATTGATGCAAGTAGAAAATTCCTCTTGTAAAAATTTGTTTTTTAAATATCTTTTTTTTGAAATATAAATAGAAAGAGTAATATGGTGTTGTATTTAAAAATACATAAACTTGGACTACAAAGTAAATTAAAATAGTTACCTGTACAGTGAAAAACATATGATTTTCAGCAGATGCTTTACCAATATATTGATTCCTTTTCAAGAAAGAAATTGAAATAATAATGCAAAGATTTCAAAATAAACTGGTCAAAAGGATAATGAATTTTGTGGATTTAATGATAAACATCTTTGGATTCTAGTAAGAAGAACTATTCAAATCGAAATCAAAGTAAGGAGCTGTTATATTCCTGCATGAAGTTATATAACAGTATAAAATTATATAATCAGCATAAGGTTATATAATCCTCCGTAGTTTACCTATTTTAAAGACCCATTCAAATGTCAGTTTTTAAATTTAGTACAGACCCTGTAAAATGTGCTCAATTTTTATTGGCAAGGTTACGTCTAATCATTATTGTATTTTTAACTGTTACACGATTTATTACTTTGGGAAAAATGGTGGTATATTAAATCTCTATAAATATTAAGTTAATAAACTCAAAACAATAAGCCAATTTAACACACAAAAGTTTACATTTGAATTAATGTAAAAATATTGGGAGACTGGGTAAATAAAAGAGGCCTGTTAAAATCGTATGGTAAATAATATTAATACTAAAATTAAAAGTCTAAAACACAATATTTTAAAAAGTAATTATTTTGTTTAAAATATTAATTGACTTCATCCATTGTTAATTTATTCTCATGCATAGATCCATATTTATAACCAAATTTTTTTTGTATATTGAAGAAAGAACAGAAAGAAACAATGCGATTTCGTATTCATAAAATTTTTTTAGCTTGTAAATATTTTCTAATGTGATGTTTCTTTAATTATCGTAAAAAAATATTAAAACAATCAAATTTATATAAACAATAACTATGTTCAATTGACTATCTACACCTCAAATACATTTTCTAGTAAAAAAGAAAGCCACATGAAAATTTTAAATTTCTACTTCTTGAAAATTTAAAATTTAAATAGTGTCAGTAATGGAAAAAATTATTCAATTTTCATTAAAAGCATATTTATGCTGTAAGAGTTTTATTTTTTTAGTAATATTTAAATAGCGTAATGTAATTCGATTTTCTTTAGGTTCATTCTGACATTTTCTTGGCACTCTAGAAAGCAATTTAGCTATTCTGTGAATAGTCAAATAGGGATTGAAATAATCGCTCAGTATGATTATAAATATGATCGGTCAAAACTCGGTTCAAAACTGCTTAACCTTTCTGATTCCTAAATATTTTTGCTGTTTTTAAATGTTGAGCAGTCTTATTTGAACTCATAACTTACTAGTTTGATATTTACGGACTGTCTTATAAATATGTGACAAAAATTTAAAGGCAGCTAGACGGGACAGAAATAAGTAGATTTTATAATGGAATGTGTGGTCAAAAGTGGTGCGTTGAAGTCTCACTGTTTCGTACGTAGCTGAAAGCGGTAAAAAAATGTTTGCAGTATACATCGCTATGAGAATTCGGAGCTCGCTAACATGTATTTTATGCATTGGACTGTAAACAGAAATGGAGCAGTTGTTCAAAGGTAGCTTACAGAAACTTTTTTCCTGTGTCTTTCAAATGTGGTTCCAACACAATGAATTTGAACAGTTCATTTCAGCAAGAGCGTCAGAAATTACACGAACACCTAAACGGTTCACAATGAATCAGACGGGTAGATCTGCTATTTGGCCACCATGATTCACCAGATGTGTCATGCATGGATTTCTTCTGGGGACACATTAAAAGCATAACCTACGAAAGTCAAATTCAGTCCGATAAAAATCTAGTGGGCAGATTGTCAGTTGCTACCGTAAGTTTGTGTGATATCCCCTGACATTTTTTGCTAATGTACGCCAATCCATGCGGAGCAGCAGTGAATCGTGTCACTATTGATGGTCACTCTTTTCGATAGCTATTGTAGAAAGTTTAATCAATAATTTCATATTTAACTGTTTTTCATATCTTCCTTACATGGCAGCACTTACATGCACCATTTTTGACAACACATTTCATTAAAAAATATGCTTGTTTCAGTAACCTCTAACTGCTTTTACATTTTTGCCAGATATTTTGAGGCATCCTGTATAAAAGCGATTCAGAATACCCAGTGGGCACCACAAGGCTTGTTACATTGCACTGTAGTTGAGGGTCGCACCTTTCTCTTCCGCCCAGTAGTGTAGGAATTAACAAAAGCACTTTTCGACCTATAATATACCATATTATCATATCCATCTTTGGTATAGACATTGGACTTGCAATGCAGCATCTCCTGCTAAAGTTCGAATTAAACTACCCTATTCGAAAAATACAACGGCCATCCATCAGATAGTTTCAAAGCTCCCCTATAGTAATAAATATTTCTGCAATTTGTAGTAGAAATAATATTAAAACTATTTGATATTAATTTTTATATCCAAATAAGCATACGCAGACTTCTACGCATGTGGAGAAAGGGCTGAAATTGTAAACTGTGGGAAATTTTTTTATAACAATGAGTTTAAAGATTACAGATTAAAAGTACTGGTGAAGAAATGTTTCTGGGACATCATTTTTAAAGAATATTCTAAGTTCTTTTCTTTACCTAATTGCTGATTAAAAGTATTGTAGTCACAGATGGAATTAATTCTGAACAAATGATTAATGAGGATATTGCGCATATATTTTGATACTCATACTGGAGTTATAGGGTGGGAGTCTATTGATAGTGAAGTAGAATATATTAATTTATGGTGAATTATAAATGTTAATATTGATATGAAAATCCCTCTTGAAGGTTATCTGTAAAAATAAGTTCTATTGGATAAAAGCCATGACATATTTTTTGAAAACGATTAGATCATCCATATACCTAAAAGCATGTTTGTGAATTAAACAAAAAAAAATTTCGAAGTTTTGTTAGTAAAGATTAGCAGTATTGAGGAATATTTAGTTCCCTTGCAGAATAATTGAATTTGAAGGCAAAGATTCTCATTACTGTAAATGTAATTATTAAAAAATGCAGATTATACAGTTTTATCCAGTAATCGAAATTTACTTTTAGAACATTATGATAGTCGTAGTAAAGTGAGTTTATGGTACCTGGAGGTTTTCAAGAGAAGTGTTGGCAGAGAGATCGTTAAAATCAAAGTCTATAGAAGAGCTATTGTTGGAAGTGCCATTTTAAAATTTTAAAACATGTTTCTTGCTATTAATAATCCATATGTATGAATGCATAATAACATTAGAAATGATATTAAGATTAAAGAAAATTCAAGTTTTTATAAAAAAATATACACTTGTTTATCCATATATGTAGAAATAGCACAGGCTATAAAACAATAAGCTATTGGAGTTCTGAAATTTTAGATATATTGTTACTTAAGGAATTTTGGTGGAGTGGTTACTGATTTTGAAAGAATTTTGACAAAGCAATGATTTTTTTTTACTGAGAACCTTAATTCTTGTCTAATAGATTTGTAAGTAGAAGAATTATTGAGTTCAAAACAGAAAAATCATATATATGATCAAATTATTATGTATTTTTATTTCTATACATATGCGTTTACGTCCAAGATCTCTTGTTCTATTTATGAAGACTACGAACAGTATGCTACCCTCAGAATGAAGACGTGATGACTTAGAGGCCTTTCAAAGGTAACTACCTCTTATTTGCATGTTATATGGGAGGAAACCTGGAAAATCCCACCAGAACCGCCTGATTGTCGATGTGACATTTACACAAGTCGTCAGTCTCTTTACTGAAAGCAGCGACTCCAAATGAAACCTTAGTCTTCTGAAACCTTACCTAGTCTGGTCTTAATCAAACCCTAGTATGGTGAAATTGTTACAAGACATGTGCTAACGTTGAAAAGGGAATTTACTTAACTTTAAAACTTGTTTCTGTATATTTGTTATTTGTCTTGGATTGTATATTGGCAGATTATGCTGAGAAACATATAATTTATAAACCACGATCAATATATATATATATATGCATATGTCAAATATGTATATACTTTGATTACTTTTTTTTTTTAATGATTATAAATATTTAAAACAAATATTACTAAACAAATGCATGAAATATGCTAATGAATAAAGATAAATTCGTTTTGAAACACCAAGATTTCAAGTAAAGCCTAGATTTCTAAATTATAAGTGATTGCAAAAAATGTGATATGGAAATTCATGTAATAATTTGAAAAGTAAACTCACTGATTTTTAAATGTTTTATTGTTTTCTATCAAAGTCAACTTAATTTTTAGCATAATATGAAGGGTTTTGAAATAGGGAATGGATAATGCCATTTTATGATTCACATTTGCAAGGAAGCAATGTAACCGGTTGTAAAACAGGTAAACATATGATGTCAATTTAAAATTGTATTATTTAAAGAAACTTATGAAGATTGTTTTGATTTTTGATAGAACATCGTTAATTAGGTGAATATCTATTTCTCGATTGTTGAGGCTCATTGGTCAAGCATTTATCCAAATAAAAATATTTTAGACTTTTTTGTATGACAATGCCACAGCATATGATAGCATATCTCAAAGTAAACATGCAAAATTTCATCCCACATGAATAAGCGTGATAGAGGACGGATTAGATTTCGCTGATAGCGAACGCTGCAGTCATTGCTTTGAAAAATGAGTTGATTTAGTGAAAATTGTGCAGAAAAAGTCAGATCCACAATCAGACTGCTTAGTTGGAATTTTCCCTGGTTTTCAGCATTACGATATGCAAATATGATAGATTTACCTCTAGATTTTCTTCAAGAAATTACTCTTCTATTCTTTATATAGTGAGAAGCACATTCCACACATAGTTTGTGGAATGACATGACACGCTTAAGTGGTGCCCAACATCATAGAGAACAACAAATTAGTGATTCATAAGCATGTGTTGAGAGCTTAAATTTACTGCATTGGAGAAAAAAACATTTATACTTTTTTTCAGAGTTTATTGTATATTATTTACAGGACAAATCTATTACTCCTTTATTGAATTATTAATGCTATAAATTTTAATTAATAATATTTTTAAGTTTTAATTTTTATTTATAACTTCTTAATTTTAATTAAAATCAATGTCAGCTAAAGCTGTACTTTTCTATGATTCTCGTATCAAATATATAGGTGGTTCATCTTCATTATCATGAATAAGGATTATTTTAATTAATCAGCATCATATCAAATCGTATACATAATACTTATAATATACTTAAATTCTTTTCGAAAAACAAGCACTCAAAAACATATAAATTAAATTAATGAAACTTATTATGGCCAGCCAATCAAAGGATCAATGTCCTGTCCTTTCAGGTTTTTGTATTGGTTGAAATTCTGCGTTGTACTATCTTACTATTTGGTAATAATCCATTACAGACATGTATACCTTTAATTTTATAATAATTTTCTAAATATTTCAACTACAAATAAAAAAAAAAGAATATTTTTGCATCTTTATTTCTCGCCTCATCTGGAGACACTACTACTACAACAGCACCCCACATCACTGTGCCTAGAGCAGAGTTGCCCTCTTACATTTTGGAATGATGTGGGTGAGAAGTTTGATAGGGCTCTGTGGCGCTCCACGATCATATGAGACCGGGACATACGTCTTAAAGTGGATTCGAACCACTACAAACATCCACGGCATCGCCGGGATTCGAACCTGATACCTGTGGGACCAAGCGCCAGAGCCTAGCCACTCGACTGTCAGGATCCATCTGGAGACACTGACAAATATTTTTAAGCTTATTTTTTTCTAAAGTAAAATTAATCACATCCTCATCATCTTCGTTGGCGCAACAGTCCATTGTGGGCCAAGGCCGTCTACTGGTAGGTTTCGAGACGAGAGATGTTTTTCTTTTTTACGGTTTAGTGATGTCAGCTCTACGCCCAATACCATATGAGACCGGGACCTACGGCTTAAAGTGGATTCAAAACCGCTACAAACATCCATATCCCCGCCGGGACTCGAACCTCGAAACCCGTAGTGCCGAGCACCACTCGGCCCATTCAGGCCCCAAAATTATTCACATTGTTATAAAAATTAAAAATTGCTATTGTATAACTCAACTTCTTCAACAACAATGTCAATGAAAATCTCGTCGTTTGTCATTACAGACCTACGTAATAACATTGCTTTTGTAAATATTGTCGCAAAAAGAATAATAAAGAATCTATAATAAATAATCTTTCACGATTTCATGATAAAAAAAATTATGTAACGCTGGTTTACTGTATTTGTGGAATCTTGTGATTTCATCGTTGTGGCTTGAATATATATAAAATCTTTTCATTCATACTTACCAATAACGCTTTTAAAGCAATACATGGATATCACGTAAAAATATATTAATAAATATACAAAAAAATGTTCTGGCAGACTGAAATAATTTCGATATAAAAAAAGAATAAAACTTTATGGGAAAAAATGCCGATGCCATTTCCATTCGTTTCCTATTATGTACTCATTCTTCTAAATATGAATGATTTTGAGGAGAAAATATGTCACGCATTTATCACCTCTTTTCGGCGCTATAATAAATGCAGGGAATTTGAAATGTGATGCATGTTTCTATAAATACATTTGTCTTGGAAAGTATTTGAAAGCGTGATATTTCAGAGTGCATATAAGGTTCAGTGAGTCATTGCAGATATATTTTAAACTCAAAGTCCGGAAAATAATAAGAATTAAATATCTATAGCAGTAACAAAACATCATTAGATATTATACCAAAGGTCTATATCCATATAGATATAATACTACAGATCTATATCCACTAGATATTACACCATTAAATATGGATCACCACCAGATCTATGGTATAATATCTAGAGTTATATAGATATATGGTATAATATCTATATCTATAGATCTATAAATATTATACCATTAAATATTATACCATATATCAATATCCACTAGATATTATATCATAGATCTATATCCACTAGATATCTAGAGGATAGAGATAAATGGTATAATATCTATAGATCTATATCCACTAGATATTATACCATAGATCTATATGCACTAGATATATAACATAGATCTGTATCCACTAGATATTATACCATAGGTCTATATCAATTAGTTAATATACCATTAGATATTATATTACAGAACTACATCCACTAAATATTATGCAATTAGATATTATACCATAGATAAATATCCATTAGATGTTACCTCACAAAAAATACCAAACATTTTATTCATTAAAAATTCTTGTTTAAACAAATTAGAAATACAATACAAGTTTGTGTTACTGAATTATAAACATACATATAAATAAATGTAATATTGCACATAATGGATTCTCATTTGTTACACTCTTATTATCTAATATTACCAACAATTTACTAAGTACTTTTTTAAATGCACTTACGCCTCTATGCATCGACCCATTATTCAGTGTGTGTTCACCATATTAGCCTGTCAACTTTATTCCTTGATGCCCTGGTATAGCAGGAAATCATTTTTAAGGATAGCATCTGGAAAACTCGCATCTTTCTCTTGATACTTAAAAGAAACTTTCTGATCTGTTAATGATATCATTAATACAATCTATTATGAGATGTCTCTTGGATATTTATGTATTGACCTACGCCCACATAAGTAAGTGAAGCCTTCTGTTTGCCATTCTTCGAACTCAACTGTGCTGTATAAAAGATATCCAAAGTTTCATTCCAGTACCTGATGAAATTATCATCTATTGTCCATTTAAAAAAAAATAATAATTATAAGAGCCATTTATTCAAATTAAATGCTTACTAATGTTAATACAAAAACATAAAAAATAAATAAATAAAATTTTAAAAAATAACATGACACACCAGAGCCTTTTTTTTGTTGCTGTAAATTAAATGGTAATTAATGTAACTAACTAACTAACTCTACTTCACACAACATGTTCATGTTAGACTATGGCCGTCTGCCTACTGGTAGATTCCGAAACAGGAGATGTTTTCTTTTTTTTTTTTTTTTTTTACTGAATAGAGTTTGTCGTAACCCAGCGCTCTACAGTCATAGATCGGAATCACCGGCTTAAGGTGGATTGCGAACCACTACAAACATCCATGGCACTTCCGGAACGGAACACCAAAGCACTGAAAAAGCAAATCAAATTATTTATATAAAACTATTGAATTTTGTTTAAACTTTTCAAAATTTTGTGGGAGACCACAACCTTATACCGGGAATAGATCATGTTCGCGAATATTATATGTTCGTAAGGATAAATGATTATTTATGTATTAAATTATTCAAGATAATCAGTAAATGAGTGAAGGGTTTGCAATAGTTAGAATTTGATTGTTTTTTTTTAAATTTTTTATATTCTTTTTTCACAGTTTCTACAACAGCTCTTGAAGATTAAAATGATATCCAGTAAAAGTGAAGCACATTAAATTTTTACAATCCAATAAAAGATTAATTATTCCAACTTAGAGAAAACAATGGTAATATTTTAATGTCAGAGTTTTTAATGTCAATTAACGATAACAAGAGTCACAATCTAATCACAGTTTGATATGATCAGATTTTCCGAACCGTGCCATTGAATGTTTATCTACGAACAAAAACAACAATGGAAAAAATAATATCCCGATTTTTTATCTATTAACCATCACGATAAAATCGAGCATAGGAATGTGTGTGCATTCCTTTAACCTAAAAACTCACAACTGAGATTACGAAGTCAAAACTACGAATTTACCCTCAGAATGAGTTCGGTTTGAATGACTTTAACGCAAACTTAGTAACGGACTGATAAAATAATAAACATTATAACAAAACAATATGATAGTTTATAATCAAATTGATTGATAATATTATAATCAAAACTCTGGTTTAGATTAATTTAATGATATAAAAATTCGACGAGGTTTTTTTTTTTTTTTTGAACCTCTTCTATTCTTGGTCTTTTTAAATGTTTATGGACTTATGGATTTTGTCTAATAGCTAGACCACATCGGGAATCCAAAACAACAACAATGATATAAATATTTTTTTATAGTTTCTATTATATATCGCAGCTTTTTATTATTTATCAATGGCATATATATATATATATATATATATATATTATTTTGAATTATAAAAATTAAGTGGCCAACTTGATAGAGCTCTGAGTCTTTGGTACCACGGGCTTCACGTTCGAATCCTTCCCGCGGTAGGGATATTTGTTAATGGTTCGAAATCAACGTTAAATTGTAGATTCCGTCTATTTAACCCAATGTGGGCAAGAAAATGACAGTAGAACGACAAATCAATTCAAACTATCGAAAATTAAGTAGAGGAATTGTTAATATTTGAAAAACAAAATATTAAATAAAAGAAACGACATTTTAATCTATTTAGCTACAATTTTAAAAAAATCATTTTATTTAAGATTTTCAAAAGATATTATATCACTGAGAACACAAACTTTCTATTCCCAACAGGTACTCAATCTAATGATTTGAAATTTCACGAACTATTTAGTATACTCAAGTGAAATTCGGCATATGTAATTCTTTTATTCCCAACTTTCGCCTTTGTTTCTTTTAATGAGCTAGTAATGAACCGAACACGCAATGAACTCATTACATTCGAAACTTTTGGAATAAGGCACCACCTCAACCTAGAGGAATTTGTGAGTTAGCATACAACCATTTCGTTTGTGTCCACTTCTCTAAATACTTTCTCATCCGAAGCCCTTTCCTTTGGGGCATTTTAATCGCCCGCGTCTAATTAAGCCGCTGTGTAAACCCTAATGCTTCGTTGCGAATGGCATGCAACAGCGACAGGGTGTTCTGTGGCCTTCCGGGTAATGGCCGAGATGATAATCAAAATCTGAAGAACGTTTAGAGCTTTCGGTTTGTTGCGCTTAATGGGTTTCGTCAAGTTTAAATTAATATGACTACTTTGAAAAGAGTGTAGGTTAAACTTTTTGTTAGTAATAGTTTGTTAATAGTTAATTGTAGTTTTTTAATAGTAAAACCTCAGTTTAATTGCCTAAAGCTTGAATCATATTACGATGCTTGTGCGCCGTGTGGATGAGGGTTAGAATAAATCCACTGTAGCCCATGCATTCTGTTGAAGGTGACAAAAATGGGTACCTAATTCACGGGTATATAACCGGATGGGGTAAAGTCAGATTGTTTCCATTGGGTGTTCCAGGTTTTTGTGACACAAGATCAAAGACAAAAAGAAGCTACATATTTTACCCTTTGTCATGACTCGTCAGTCGGATTCATGGGATTGGTCTAGATGTTGCTGTCGACTAAATGGCATAAGAAACAACAAGCTGGTTGTATTCCTAAAATGAAAAAAAAAAAAATCTGAAAAACTGCGAGGCCAAAAACACAGGCCAAATTTTCATAAAAATATGTAGCATACTTAAAAAAGAAGGATCCATTAGAATATAATAATGCTACTTTTAAAATATGATAAACAAATTAGGAAGTTACTGTCAATTAAAGTCAGTATACATGATTGAAAACTGGTGAAGTGTCTTCTATAACAGCGTCAAGAAGAGGACCACTGTCAGGTTCATGGGAATAATTTATTTTTAAGGCATTATATATAGAGAGAGAACTCTGGGTTAATACAAATTATTATTTATAAAAAAATGAAAATTAAACATTTAAATTTGATTCACAAATGTTCACTTCAAGAACGGAGATTTTCACAGTTCTCAAGTCTACTTCGAATCTCAAAACAGGTGGTCTGCGGCAGACCTAATTATCACACGGCTTGATATATGAAACCACAAGTGGCGAACACTCCTCCTTCTTCTCCTCCTCTCCTCTTAAAATCTGTGAAGAGGGGGAATCTGTTTCCCTCCCTGTTTCTCATTGGAGTAAACACTTTCTCAGCCCATCTATCACCAATCACGATGCAACAACTCTTGATGTAGTCCATATTCAGTCTGTAATTGTTTCCACCTATGAAGGTCACACAGACAATCGCTAATTTCTTTAAATCTCATTGTCCATGACACTGAATATTTACTATCAGATTTGAGTGACAGGCTGTTCTCATTCGTACTGAACAATAATTGCATGTAATATAACTAAACACAATACTGCTTATCTGCTGTCAAATTTGAGTGACAGGTTGTTATTATGTGATTGTTAAAGAATATACATTTTTTCTATTCACTGGCACTTTTTCTCTCAAAAAAATGCCACTGGCTTGAAAATAGCCTGCAATTCCAAAAAATAGAAAGTGTTTATTGAAATTTTGTACTAGACATATTTTAGACCTCGACATCGTTTATCTGAAGAATTTCTATGATGAACCGTTGGTAGAATAAAAACTGGCCAAAATTAATCCTATGTAGCCAGGTGGTTGATTGTGAATAATTCATAGATTGATGAATGTCTTTCTGAGGATGGATTTTTTGAAGGTATAGTTGAGAAATGTTTAGAGCTACAGGTCGCAGATAACTCCAAAGAGGGGCAAAACCTCTACAAATCTTCTCTTGCAATAGCTTGGAAGATTGGTATCCAGATAAACAGTGCACTGAAAGAGTCATAAAAGGTGTGTTTGTGTAAACCCCTGACAACACAACACCGAAATGAAAAGATTAAATAGGTAACCTCAGCTATCGATTAAAATACAAGTTAATTGATATCAATACTTTTTGAACGGGAATACAGATTTCGTTTTCAAACTGACTCAAGAAGATTGTTGCATTAGTGGGAGCAATTTCAATTCATTTGTTTTGCTGAATTATACAGCAACAGCATTTTTGATCCAATTCTTCGTTGATACGCATATACAGTCGGTGAATCCTTCAGCTTTTAATATGATAATGCTCGATTACACAGAGCCTGACTGTCGATTGGTATCTATATCGAGTCATCGATCTAGTATGGAATTACCTTCTTGAGAAAATGATAATGCATATGGGATGCCACGCCGTTCCATAAACTGGAACGTGCATATATGAGATGTACTATTGAGACATATTTCAGCACTTAAAACGACCCCGGTAATCCTTCAGGATCTTCAAATGATGATGTAGTAATGTAATTTGCTGCCGGCTATTTTATTAAATACTGTCATTTTGAGTAGGTAACGTCGCTGTCTTGCATGCATAGAGGTGGTTACACTCTGTATTGAAGCTGATCACACATTAAACTGAAACGTGTTTTTTTCCTTTTTTTTGGAAGGTTGGGGGGGCATATTTTTATTTTGTTTATTTTAAAGACAGAAAATAAGCTTTTTATTTTTTGTTTAGTGTCTAATTTGTAAACTACTATTTGTTTTCGCCAAATTGGATTAAATTTCAATGAATACAAATTTCACAAGCACACTTTTTCTGACTTAACTTGACTTTTGGAAGCCTGTATATTTATTTGTGTAGCACCGATGTATTTAACCAACGTATTTATTACTTTTTACAAGTGTATTTATTATTATTATTTGTACCAGAGTATTTATTTACTAAATTGTACAATATAGCTATATACATATTTCATTTTTATTTTATTTTGCTATATTTATCAAGATTTATTTTCTAATATATTTGTAGGCGCCAAGAAATGTCTTTATTATTGATGCTTCCAAAAGTGAAATTGCATGTAGAACCGATCTGAATTTTAAATTTTAACTCCGGATATATTGCTACCCTCTTAGAGATTTATTTCACTCTCTTTTTACTTTGGCATTCAATTTTTATTTAACCTCGTATTGATTTAATAATGCTGTTGTTCTCTGAACATTCTATTTTGGTATACCACAAAGAAGTTTCACGATAAGTTACCACGCTAGAGTTTCTGTTCACTTGACTTGCCGAAGATATGAGATAGGAGATTTCATATACCCTGTAAAATAAAAACGTACATTTGAAATATCTAATGAAATGGTTGTGTTAAGACCACATAATAAGAATATCAAATCGTTTATATTTTGTATCCTTTCTTGTTGATATATCTTTCAAAAGAATGAAATCTGCATACTTTTACTTTCTAGACAACTCCAACAGGTCCACGATGTGTGTATTTAACTAAAGTGCTAGGTACTAGTTCCAATATTCTCACCGAGAGATAGAGATGCAGATCCAGTTCAGTTTTTCTGAACATGTAAACAGAGATAACAATGGCAAAATTACTTACTTTTCACAAAAGCACAGTGAGGAATGGAGGAAGTATTATATATCTTTCATTATACATATTGTGTATTTATTCATTGTACATACATTCATTGTATCCATTATTTATACATATTGCATATTGTGTATCCAATTTTTATACAAATGGTGTATTCCTTCATATATATATGTATAAATAAATAAATAAATATACATATATATATATGTATGTATTCATATATATATACTATATACACTGAAGTGACAAAAGTCATGGGATACCTCTTAATATCGTGTCGGCCCTCCTTCCGCCCGGCGAAGTGCAGCAACTCGACGTGGCATGGACTCAACATGTCGTTGGAAGTCTTCTGCAGGAATATTGAGCCATGCTGTCTCGATAGACGTCCATAATTGTGAAAGCGTTGATGGTGCAGGATTTTGGGCACGAACAGACCTCTCGATGATGTCCCATAAATGCTCGATGGGATTCATGTCGGGCGATCTAGGTGGCCAGATCATTCGTTGGAATTGTCCAGAATGTTCTTCAAACCAATCGCGAACAGTTGTGGCCCGGTGACATGGCGCATTGTCATCCATAAAAATCCCATCGTTGTTTGGGTACAAGAAGTCCATGAATGGCTGCAAGTGATCTCCAAGCAGCTGAACATAAGCCTTTCCAGTCAATGTTCGGTCCAGTCGCACCAGAGGACCAAGTCCATGCCATGAAAAACAGCCCACACCATTACGGAGCCACCACCAGCTTGAACAGTGCCTTGCTGACAGTTTGGGTCCATGGCTTCGTGGGGTCTGCGCCACACTCGAACCCTACCATCAGCTCTTACCAACTGAAATCGTGACTCATCGGACTAGGCCACGGTTTTCCATTCATCTAGGGACCAATCGATAGGCTCACGTGCCCACGAGAGTCGCTGCAAGCGATGTCGTTCTGTCAGTAAAGGCACTCGAGTCGGTCTTCTGCTGGAATAGCCCAAGAAAGCCAAATTTCTCCGCACAGTTCTAACAGACAAGTGCCTTGTACGTCCCACATTGATTTCTGCGGTTATTTGACGCAGTGTTGCTTGTCTGTTAGAATTTACGACTCTTGCAGACGTCGCCGGTCTCGGTCGTTAAGTGCAGGCGGTCGACCACTGCGCTGTTCCATGGTGGGATGTTATGCCTGAAATTTCATACTCTCGGCACACTCTTGACATAGTGGATCTGGGAATGTTGAATTCCCTAACGATTTCCGAAATGGCATGACCCATGCGTCTAGCTCCAACTAACATTCCGCATTCAAAGTCTGTTAATTCCCGTCGTGCGGTCATCATCACGTCAAAACCTCTTCACATGAATAACTTGAACAGAAATGAAAGCTCTGCGAAAGCACAGCGCATTTATACCTGTTCTACGCGATGCTACTGCCATCTGAAAATTTGCATATTGTTATCCCATGACTTTTGACACTTCAGTGTATATTGTATTTCTTTATACATTATACAATATATATACATATAAATATATATATAACCTTTATACATACATTATATAATATATAAAATATCCTTCATTATTCATATTTTGATATATGCATAGAAGGATATATATCTAATGAAGCTTTACAGTGTATAATGAAAAATAAATCAGAGTGGGATATGAATTAACCTTCCTTCTGAAATCCTCCTGGATCAAATTGAAGGAACAATGCATTCCTGAAGTGCTTTCAATGTTAGTAGTTGTCATATGAGAGTGATATTGGAGAAAATCTGCAAAATTCTAACCAAACAGCTTGATTGCCCATAAAATGTTTTCTGTCGTATTTTCTGCCAGGTTTATTAATCCTCCAAAGCATTATTAATTGAGCAGTCAACCCAAAGAATGATATCCCGCATATTTTCGGGCAATACAACAGGCCATTACCGAAATAAATGTTTAGAACAAGTTACATTAATTTGGCTTTGCAACCACAACAATTTTACCTCCGAATTCCAATCTTCCATCGCCTACAAACATTTGAACATTGAATATGGAAATATTTGACTAGAGAAAAGCAAATATTCCCCATTGTACAAGAGACCTGCTGTGGTCATTGGGTTTACGAACTAGCATAGGGACTGATGACCGATTGATTACTGCTCTTGCTCTCGGGGCCACAGGTTTCGGGTTTGAGTCCCCGGTGGTACCTTGGGTGATTTTAGGGGTTCGAATTCACTTTAAATCATAGGACCCGGTCTAATATGACTGTAGAGCGTTGGGGGTATGGCTCACAACCTTATCACGTAAAAGTTCAGTGACACGGTGCCAAATAAGACTTCTACATGCGGGTGCTCCATCACAACAGAATCTCCCCATCTCCTTTCCCTCCTTCCAAGAACCACACGGATTCTCGTACTTGGTCTAGTTCATGTTGTGTACCAAGTCGGATAAGAAACAACAACAACGAACTAGGGTAGCTGAAGGGAAGGCCTGTAACCATGCACCAGGGTTGGGCAGGGTAAATTCATATACCATTCTTTTTTGGGGATAAAGAAGAAGAAGAAAGTGGACATATTTTTATTCTTCATTGCCTCTTTTAACCAAACTGTAATGACGAAACGTAAGTGCAGTGCAACAGATCCTGTTTGTTGATGGCCGAATGACTCGAAAATTGGCGTTCTGTGCTGCAGGTTGCAAGTTCCTGTCCCGGCGATGCCATAGTTGTTTGTAGGGGTTTAGAATCCTCTTTAAATCGTAGATCCCTGTCTAATGTGACTGTTGAACGTTGGGTATAGAGCAGACATCCCTACATCGTAAACGTAGGCAGACGGCCTTGGCCCATTATGGGACTGTTGCGCCAATGAAGATGGTGACAATGTATGGTAGCAATTGGTGTGTTTAAGCTGAAATTAAAAAGAAATAATAGTTTTTTACTCTGGAAATTAACCCACATTACGAATGACGTTGTCAGTTGAAAATTTATCAGGTTGATTTTCCAAAAGGTACCCAAATGTGGAACATTTGTCCCTAAAAGTCTTCACGGAAATTTTCCATGACCTGTAGTTATTGTCATTTGGTGGTTATGCGTGACATATATAAGTGAAGACGAGATTTACTTATATAAAAATACACTGTATTGTACACTATATTTACGAAAAAAAGGAAAATATATTAATAATTGATTACGATACATACGTTATTATTTAAAAAGCTGGAAATCGACAAACCTCTAAAAGAAATTCTTAATATTACATGAAATGTTAATTAACTTTATACTAAACTGTTATTCTTAAAAAGCTTTATTAACTATTAAAAAGAACGTCTGCAAAATGATGTTCACCTTCTCATGTATTTATCCTTCGTTAATATCTCGGGTATTCGGTTTTTTTAATAAAAAATTCGAAAGAAAAGAAAATTGTGAACTTTTATCAATCTCGATAAATATATCCATTATTTATGTTAGTAAATTGCCTTATAAAAATGTCGCCTTAAATTAGTAAAAGTTTTCTTTAGTAATTTTTTGCATGACAAAAATGAAGGTTTCTTAAAGATAAAAAGGTTGATAACATAATATTTTTTAAAGGTTAATTTGAATACTGTTTTTAAAAAAGAATAGTTTGCTTAAAAAGGTTGTTATTTATTTTTCTATTATAGATACTCGCAAAATTTTATCATTCTATGTATTGAACGTCATATTTACTTTTTTTAAAAAAACAAATATCTGCTCTATTTAAAATGGGTATTAATAAATTAATGTAAAATGATAAGAATAAATTTTAGGTATTAATTTTTCAGGGATTAAAGATTATTTTTACCATTTATCTTTTACATATGCAATTATTTTTGAAAAAAATTATGTTGACGCAAGAAGAAATATGCTCCGTTGGTTTATTAGGATTTTGCACCAAACATTAAATTGAAATATGTGATCGAATTTTTTATTTTTCATAATAAGGACAAGTTTAACAGAAATTTGTCTGATGATTGAACGAAAGTATTTCTTGTCATGATGAGTGTTGCCCGTTAAAAACACATAATATAATTTTTAATAATTATTTACCCTACTCATAGCTCAGTGGCAACGTGTGCCACTGGTCAGCATTAGGGCTGAGGTTCAATCCTCTGACGGCTTTTGTTGATGGTCTGTTTCAGAAAACGAGGAGACTCGATGGCGTTTGTGATATTGCCTCGTCATTCGGACTGCCTGGTGGGAGTTTTAAGGGATTTCCCCCTTACTGCGGTTAGCAATAATGCAATACATGTAAATGCGGTAAGTTCCGCCTAAAACGTCCTTCTGGAAGGCACTGCCCGTCTACTTCAGAGAATCGGAGACTTCTACCTACGGCCGCTCCATCCCAACAGAAGATCACCCCCTTTCCTTTCAGTCATGAGTAGACTACTCATGAGATGTCTGTCGCGCACTGAAGGATATTGAGACTTAGACACAACAGAAATTATTTTTTACAGGTAGTTTATAATTTGTAGTAATATTTGGAAGGTCCAGGGCATCGTCATGGTCAAACGCGTGTGATACTATAAAAAGGAATTTGTGGTTATTCTAATGCAACTGGCAATACAGATGCAATTAATCTTTGTGCCATAAGCAAGGGCTGCATCGCTGTTACCCATTTAAACATACCCAGGGGACACGTGTAGTTTGAAGATAGGTTACGGACGCGAGTAACACTACCCCCACAACGCTCTACGGTCCTATTAGGAACGGGACCTACGGTTTAAAGGGGATTCCGAACCACTACAAGCATCCATGGCATCGCCGGTATTCGAACCCAAAACCTGTAGTACCGAGCGCCAGAGCTCTAACCACTTTAAAAGGAATTTAAGAAAAAAATTAAATAAATTTTGGGCTGAGGTTCAATCCTCTAAGGGCTTTGTTGATGGTGCTGTTTCAAAAAACGAGGAGACTTGATGGCGTTTGTGATATTCAGCATCTTACCTCGTCATTCGGACTGCCTGGTGGGAGTTTTAAGGGATTTCACCCATAGTGCTGTTAGCAATAATGCGATATATACAAATGGGGTTAGTTTCCCTAAAACGTCCTTCCGGAAGGCACTTCCTTTCTACTTCAGCGACTCGGAGCCAAGTCAGACTTCTACCTACAAGCGCTCCATCACAACGGAATATGTGATTCTTTTCCCTTTCAGTCATGAGTAAACTACTCATGAGATGTCTGTCGCGCACTGAAGGATACTGAGAATTGGACACAATCTAAATTATTTTTTGCAGGTAATTTATAATTTGTAGTAATATTTGAAAAGTGCAGGACATCGCCATGGTCAAACGTTTGTTATAGATTAAAAAAGAATTCGTTGTTGTTCTAATGCAGATGGAAATACAGATGCAATTAATCTTTGTGCCATAAGCAAGGGCTGCACCGCTGTTACCCATTTAAACATACCCAGGAGGCACGTGTAGCTTGAAGATAGGCTACGGACGCGAGTAACACTACCCCACAAGCTCTGCGATCCTATTAGACCGGGACCTATGGTTTAAAGTTGGATTTCGAACCACTACAAACATCCATGGCATCGCTGGTATTCGAACCCGAAACCTGTGGTACTGAACGCCAGCCACTCGACATCAGGCCACTTTAAAAAGGAATTTAAAAAATATTAAATAAATTTATATTTAAATAATATAATTTTATTTTAAATTATCCGGCATTTTGACATGAGATCATTTGACTGTATACCATCAAACAAGTAGCGTGAAATGTAGTCAAGTTATTCTTCAGTCAACAGATTTATCTTAACAATCCCTTTCAAAGACGCATTTTTAATTCACAAACAAAACTTTTAAATTAATTATGAGTTAAATTAAATTAATGAATGATCTTCTAAGTTAATAATAAATTATTGATCAGTCAAATTATTTATCAAATTAATGATGTTTCGATTACTCTATTTTTAACTAAGTTTCTCAGTTGCAAATCTTTTTTAGTAAAATTCGACCTCCATATTTTGTATAGAGGTAACTCATTCACTTAGCTTTCAAGAGGGGTAAGGTTTAAATCCGCTGGGGGTGTTCATTGCCCTCATTGCTTTCTGAAAGGAAGGGTGTAATGGCAGTTGTAAAAACGAATGTAAAATGCCTCGAATTGATAGACATGTTACTTGGTGGGAAATTTTTCCGTTTGTCTTCCATACGACATACAAATATTGGACAATAACCCATAATTACATTTCCGGAAATCGTTGTCCTTCCATCATCACTCATTAGGAGGTTGTCTGTTGCATATACAAGTGGTATAGACGAGAAACCAAGTTTCCAAAAAGAAAAGAAACAAGAATAAATAAATTTAATCTTCTGAGCTAATATGCAGGTTACCCATAAAATTTAGAATTTGATGTAAGAACAGATGGCATAACTGGAATCCTCTAAACGATTTTATTTTCTAAAAAAACTCATTTTCATTTTGAAATAAAAATGTATATTTCTTCCGCAAGACGATTTTTTTTAGACAATTTCACATCATTTTTTTGATTATTTTATTTTTTTTTACTAAATTATTTCATAATTACTCAATTATCTTGTAAATAAATAATATGTATAAAAAAATCTCGTGATAGAAAATTAAAATTAAAGCCCGTGAAAAGAAATATTAAAAATAATTACAGATTTCAATGAAAACGTCCAAAATGAAAGTGATCAAGAACACAAAAAACGCTACTCCTCAAAACAAAACATAATATTTTATGGCTAAAAAGAAAAAAAAAAAAAGAAATAGAATAAAAAAAGTTGAAAACGATTCTTCATTCCAAACGATTTTCTTTGCTGAAAAAAAATCTCACTTTCATTTTAAAATAAAAATGTATTTTCTTCCATCAGACGATTTGTATAGAACAAATTTGAGTTATTTTTTTTCTCATTTATTTTTTTTTTTACAAAATTATTTAATAAATACTCAATTAACTTGTAAATAAATAATATGTATAAAAAGCTCGTAAAAGAAATTTAAAAATAAAACTCGTAAAAGAAATTTAAAAATAAAACTCGCGTAAAAGAAATTTAAAAAAAAATAAAAGAAATTTGATTCAGATTTAAAAATAGTTTAAAATTTCCTCCAAAACTGAAAGTGATCAAAAACAAGATAAACTCCGCTCCCCAAAACAAAACTCATATATTTTATGGGTGAAAAAAAAGAAAAGAAAAAAAGAAAAAAAACATTCGATCTCGTATTTCGAATGTTAAACATTGACTTTATTCCTCAATAATTAATAATAATAAACATACCAATCTATTTATTTAAACAGCCATAATAATGTATTCAAGCTTAGCACTTTATTTTTAAAATACAATTTTATCTTCAAGGTTATTGCGGAAGTTGAATGCTTATGTAAGATAAAAGAACATTGTCAAAGTTTCACCTTAAATGTAAACAGAAAACCCATAAAATACATCAGCGTTCGAAACAACGAAGAACAAAAACTGAATCTTAATTTTTCTTTGAAATGAATGAGATGATCTGCTCTTTAACAAATGAATTAAGTTCTAATATCGAAACATTAAAAATTATTTGTTATGTGCTCCCGATATCAACTCGACTGATACATTTACTGCAAACGTAATTTATAGTTCATTTATCAAGATGATGATTTGAAATAACTGTGTAAGCGTTTTTTCTCACGAGAAGAATTTTGGCATTTCATTCCCAGGAGAGAGGAATGCATGTTATTTGAAAAATATATAATAAACACATCACTCAAATGTGACAGCAGACGAGCAGTATTGTGGGTTCTTATATTACATGCAATTAGTGTTTTGTACTAGTGAAAACAATCTGCCACTGAAATCTGATAGCAGATATTCGTTATTATGGAAATTAGCGAATGTCTGTGTGACTTTTACAGGTTCGAAACCATTACAGATGGAATATGAACTATACCATGAGTTGTTTCATCGTGATTGGTTTTGTATTAGTGAGAACTATCTCCCACTCAAATCTGATAGCAGATATCCGGTATTATGTAAAATGAAACTCAAGAAATTAGAGAATATCTGTGTGACCTTTACAGGTTCGAAACCATTACAGATGGAATATGAACTATACCATGAGTTGTTTCATAGGTTGATGATAGACCCTAAGCTGAGAAATGTCTGCTCCAATGAGAAGTGACGGAAGCTGAACCCCCCTCTTGTTGACAGATTGTCTTAAAAGGATATTTTTGGTGAAGAAGAGAGAAAGTTCTGCGATATGTCAATACGAAGTGTTTTTTTTTTTTCTTCTTTTTCTTTTCTCTGAGGTGACTGAACAGGCCGGAGTTTTCCGCCTGTTTCCAAAGTAAGCCCCTTGTAGTTTCATGTATCACGCCTCAGATAATTAGGGTCTGCCTGCAGACCAGGTGTTTAGATTCGTCGTAGACTCCAGAACTCTGAAAATCTCCGAACTTGGAGCCAACTGCCCTTGTGTATCTAATTTGAATCCTAAATTTTCATTTTTTGTAAATAGTCCTGTATATATATATATATATATATATATATATAATGTTTATAAATAAAATTTAAAATATTCGCATGAACCTGAAAGTACCCCTCTTCTTAAAGCCGTTATAATTCTAGTATTGGTTGAGACATTACAATTGAATAAAATAATAAAACATGAACAATAAAAAAAAAAAAAATAATAAGTATGATGAATAATAAAACTAAATAAGCTGAATAAAAATAATAAAATTCACTCATGCACCGATGGTATTACATATATGATTATTTAATTTCTTTATTGATAAGCTAAAGGAAGTGTGCATTTAAAAAACAATAGGAGCTTTTTAAAAGATGTTTGACATTTAGCAATCAAAGAGTCAAGGTTACAAAAACTTTAAAATTACGCAATAAAAAATTCTAAAAAAAATAGAGGGATTTAAAAATAACATTTTTCATTCTACGAACGATTTGATTGGCATAAATTAAATCCTTTTATGTCTTTATTTCTTCTTTTTGTGTAGTTAGTTTTGTATTTAATTCTTCTTTTTTGTCAATTCTTCCTTTTTATCTTTCTTTCTTTTGAATACGTCTTCACAAATCATATTGATGTCTATATTTATAGATGATTACGATAATCTGACCATTCTATTATTTAAAAATAGAATACACAGCAATTGAATCAAACGTCAGTGACTTCAAAGATCATAAATTTTTATTATTCATTTAATAGAAAAAAAAAAAAAAAATATTCTAAATTCTTTAAATAAATTAAATTAATGGATAAATACCTTAATTTTTTTTATTATTAAATGTCAGTAGAGAATGTTGTAGTATACTAGATAAAACAGCTCATTTTTAAAAGGAAAATTTGAAATTCAAATGAAGTACCTTTAGAAATTTTTGTTTTCCCTTTTCATCTATTTATATTTTATTATGGCCTCTAATATAAATTTTTTTTTATTTTTAAGAGGAAAAAAAAAGTCTAAAGTTTGTGAATTTTTTTCCAATCTATAAATAATCTTTTTTTTTTTTTTGCTGATGAATTTATTTTACGAAAATGCCACATTAAATTAGTAAGTTTTTTTTCATGTATATTTTATCTTCGCAGCATAAAAATGAAATATCCTCGAAAATAAAGATACTGATCCTATGAAATTGTTGATGCTTCATTTAAATAAATCATGAAAACAGTATGACAGACTGGAAAAAATGTATTCAGTATTTATTTTTCTTCATCACATTTATTCAAATTTATGTCATTATATGTATTAAACTTCATATTCAGCCTAATATATTTTTGTTTTTCTTGTTCTAAAATAATAAAAAAAAAAAATTTTTGAGCGCATAATTATCTATTTCCAAACCAGGGATTATAAAAAATAACCCGCAAGAAAAATTGTATATCTTTATTTTTTGTATAAAAGATATATATATATAGCTCAATTTCCGAATTAAATAGTTTGTCAAGAACAATAAGGACAAAATTCTGAACTTTGACTAATACGTGAAATGAAGGGTTTTGTTTTTCTTTGAATAAATTATTTTTTACTAATCTATAAAAAAAATTTAACATGTTGAAAAACTTAACATACATTTTATAATTGACAATAATAAACTTTATGTTTGTAAAATGTAAAAAAGTCAGTACTTTTATGTCAGTAAAATGTAAAAAAATGTTAAAAAAAACGTGTTCAGTATCAACTATCAACGACAAAAAAATTTTTATAGCAATAGCAACGACTTATAATTATCAATAACAAACTTCATAATAATAACAATGATTTACAATTAACAATAATAAACTTGATGGAAATTACATAAAAAAAAAAAAAAATAACAATAACAATTATTATGACAATGATTTATAATTAATAACAATAAACTTTGTAGTAATTATAATTATTTATCATAATAATAAACTCTATAACAATAACAGCGATTTATAACGATAAAAACTTTATAATGATAATAGCAATTTATAACAATAAAAACTTTATAATAATAACAATGATTTGTAATTGACAATAATAAAATTCATAACAACAGCAACGATTTAAAATTAACAGTAACAAACTTTTAATAATAACAATGATTTGTATTTGACAATAATAAATTTTATAATAATAACAACGATTTATAATTAACAATAACAAACTTTATAATAATAGCAATCATTTATACTTAACAATAATAAACTTTATAACAATATTAACAATTTATGATCATCAATAAGAAACTTTGACATTTAACGGAATTTTATCTCAAATATCAATTTTACGACTTATGTATATTACTGACGGATGATGAACAGAGAGGCGTCCGAGATGACTTTTAAGGAAAGCTGCCCCACCTTTATGTGTTGTTTGGGAAAACACTCTGGAAAAATTCCAAAAGGCATCTTAATGGTGATCTGCGTTGTTTATGCATGCTGTTACAAAGCAGTGACTGCAACGTACTCCACAAGTGTATTTGAAACTAAGCACTTTTGCATTCTTGCTGCTCATGTTACAACATGAGGGGCAAAATTTAATATTGATGAAAAAGAAACTCTTAAATTTATCGAAGTTTAAATTATGATATAATAATAATAATATTTTATGCATATAAAAAATACAGATAAAAACAATCCCATATTAAAATTAAATAAACTTTCATTAATAACCTATCTGGAATTATAGCAGCCTGTCCAATAGAGTTTTGTTTTCGAATTGGAAGATCCTGGTTCGAAATTCTTTATGGTTAAAAACCTGTTTCGATACTTTGTTATTGTTTTAAATATAGTATTGTTACATGTGGAATTAATTCTAATTAACGATATATTTTACGATATGTTTTGATATTGAGTTCTACGGGTAAGTGAAGTCCTTTTTTAAATATTAATTAGCGGAGAATAATGTATGTTAATATTGACATTAAGAAAATCAGTTTTGAAATTATTCTTATTAAGTTTTTAAAAAACCCAGCTCTATTTAAATGTTTTCAGAGATTTTAAGAAAATGTGAATGGGTAAATACAATTTAATCATACACAAAACCAAGGAATGTTCCAAAACGTGTGTTATATGTGTGTGTGTGTGTGTAGCAAACGCGGATGCTTCTGTCAAATGTAGTCGAAAGCCAAGTGTATTTTACAGATAAATAAAAAAAAATCATGAATTTTTTATTTCATTTTATTAAAAAGAAATTTAAACAATTAAAGAATTGGAGAGTCCAGCTCTGAGAGAGATGGGACAGCAAAAAGTAGTGCGTGCAAGGAACGCGAAAGTTATTGGGCTTCTGGCAGTCACAGCGAATGAAACAAGGTAAATCTTGGAATTGTTTAGGTTAGTCGAATGCAGAAAGTATAGGAAAAAACAGAAGTATTAATGTATCGATTAACTATAGATATCCACATATCTATTGTTTTGATAAAATGTGAAAAATGCAAATTTAATAGGGATCAGTGGATTTGGAAATTTGATAATTGTGTCGAGAAATCAGGAATTGGAAAAAGAGTGTTATTACTTATATATTTATAAATGATTCTGAACATCAGTGGATTTCGTTTCCCATTATTACTATGCTTCATTTTTCATTATTTTTCATTATTGCATCATTTTCATTATTTTTCCATTATTACTGCAATTTTCATTACTTTTCCATTATTGCTTCATTTTTCATTATTTTTTTTATTATTGCTTCATTTTCATTATTATGATTTTTTTTTTGCTATTGTTTCGGTGGACTTCGTTTCCCATTATTACTATGCTTCATTTTTCATTATTTTTCCATTATTACTACAATTTTCATAACTTTTCCATTATTGCTTCATTTTCCATTATTACTACAATTTTCATTACTTTTCCATTATTGCTTCATTTTCTCTAGTTTTTAATTATTGTTTCGTTTTTCATTATATTATTATTGCATTTTGTGAGCTGTGAATAGTCTATCAACGGATGATGATTTAAATATATTATCTTTCTGGATGGATAATTAATAATACTGTTCTACCATATGCCAAACAGAGTACCAGAAAATCACCCACTAACAAACATATTTTTATTATTGTATGCAGTCTCAATATTTGTCTAGTCTTCTGAATCCTGAAAGAGCTGTTTTAACTGACGTTAATAAGATTTTTTAAATTGCTTTCTATTTGTGCACAAATTATCAATGAATTATCACAAATGTTTAGCATCTGCCTGTCAAAATATTTAACCTCTACCCGCAACAAATGGATAAATAATTGATGGAATACTGAATGGATAATTAATAATATGTCTACCATATACCAAAGAAAGTACATGGAAATCTTCCATTAGAACCTTGCAGCTCGAAGTAAAAAAGCCTTTATATTTTGTAACAAACATATTTTTCATACATGCTTGCTTTCTCAATATTTATCTAGTCTTCTCAATTGTGAAAGCTATAACTAACGCTAATATTTAATTGCTTTCTATTTGCGCACCCATTATCAATGGACAACGAGCAGCCAAATTTTATATTTCGCCACTAATATTTAACATCTAATTTCGCGACTCGTGACACTGTTTCCATAAGAGGCAATAAAAAAAGTGCACGTTATAGAAGTTAAAAAGAAGTGAATAATATACATATTTTTTTCAAACAACAACCTTTCAATTGCATTACATATTACCACCTACAATTTCAATGTTGCTCAATGTATTGATATATGCATACTTAAAAACTTAGAAAACCTATTTTAAAACAAGTATTATGTCTCACTATTTGTCTAGTCTTTCAATCCTAAAAGCAGTGGCTGTAACTGATGCTATTATATAGTATTCTTTTAATTTGTTTTCTATATGCACACACATTATCAATGGATCAAAAGGCGGGCATCTTTTCCAGACATTTAACATCTAATTTCCTGGCGCTCTTCAATAAGATGTAATAAAAAGTGCAAGATTTTATGAAATGAATTAACATAAATTTTCAAACAACAACCTTCCAATTGCATTGCATGTTACCACCAATTGCATTGCATGTTATTGACCTAATTATTTACAAAGTTAGCAAAAATATAGAATTCTTTTAATTTATTTTCTATATAAATACACATTATCAATAGACCACGATAAGTGCAGATGTCTTATATGTTACCACAAATATTTAACATCTAATTTCGTGGCGGTAAGATGTAATAAAAAGTGTTTTAGGACGTAAAAGGAATTGAATTAACATAATTTTTTCAAACAACAACCTTCCAATTGCTTTACATGTTACCACCTTACAACTTACAATGTTGCTCAATGTATTTGATATTTATTACTTACGGCCAAATGCATAAGGCCAATCTTATTTAAAGTTTCTACTTGCCCAGAACAAACTCATTTGAATTGAATAACCATAAAAATAAAAGCCACCGACACCCTTTACATTATTCAAGACACATTTCCACCACTTAGCAGCGTGAACAAGCTAGGAGGAACGTCACGAACCAGACTCAAGCGCGAAAGAATCTTGTTAGGAAAACAGTGCAATTTTTGCTTTTGGAATAACAAATACTGTAACAATTGTACGAATTGGCGATATTTGCGCACACGTCATCTGTGGACCACGAGATGGGAGTGTGTTTTATATTTTATCACAAATGTTTAACATCTGCCCGCTGCAAATGGATAGATAATTAATACTATTCTTTCGTATGCCACAGAAAGTACCTGGAAATCTTCCACTAGAATCTTGCAGCTCGAAGTAAAAGCCTATATATTTTGTAGCAAACATATTTTTTATACAAGCATGCTGTCTCACTATTTGTCTAGCCTTCTCAATCTTGAAAGCATTAGCTATACCGAGAGCAAATATTTAATTGCTTCTGTTTGAGCACGCATTAACATTCGACCACGAAATGAGTAGAGATTTTATATTTTACCACAAATATTTAACATCTAATTTCTTGGAACTGTTTCCACAGGAGGCAATAAAAGTGTACATTATAGGAGTTAAAAGAAAATGAATTAACACAAATTTTTCAAACAAAGACCTTTCAAGTGCATTATATGTTACCACCATACAATTTTCAAGGTTTGTCAGTATATTGATATATGCAACTAACAAATTATTTTCTATAAATGCAAGCTGTCTCACTATTTGTCTAGTTTTTAAATCCTGAAAGCAGTAGCTGTAACTGACGCTAATATAGGATTGTTTTAATTTGTTTTCTATATGCACACATTATCAATAAATCACAAAATAGGCATATGTTTTATATTTAACCACAAATATTTAACATCTAATTTAGTGGCGCTAAGATGTAATAAAAAGTGTGCGTTTTAAGGAGTTAGAAAGGAAATGAATAAACATTAATTTTTCAAACAACCTTTCCATTCCTTTACCTGTCACCACATTACAAACTACTATGTATTTGATATATATTACTTACGGCCAAATACATAAGACAAATCTTATTTTAAGTTTATGCTTGTCCAGAACAAACTAATTTCTACTGAATCAAATAATATTAAAAATAAAAAACCACCGACACCCTTTGCGTTATTCAAGACACATTTCCACCACTTAGCCGTCTCAACAAGCAAGGAGGAACGTCAGAACCACACTCAAGTGCCCAAGAATCCTGTTGGGAAGACAGTGTCATTTTTCCTTCTGGAATAACAAATGCTGTAACATGGCGCAGTTGTAACATTGTGACAAATTGAAGTGATATATCTAAAGAAAAAAATAATTATATGTTGCAACATCTGAAAGCTTTTAGAATGTTAAACACTGTCGTTTGTAGGTAAATAAGCTGCATAAATTAAGTCGGTAATGATGATTAAATGCATACCATACAAATGCATGTATTTTCTTTCTATACATAGAATCCTTTGTGTTGGTACTTTATCTTAATTTTATGTGCTTATCTTATTTAATAATATTACAATTATAATTTTGTAGCTATGCTACGCTAAGCTTTTGTAGCTATGCTACTATAGAATTCTTAGACGCTAATATAGAATTCTTTTAATTTATTTTCTATACATGCACACACATTATCAATGAATCACACAACGGGCAGATGTATAACCACAAATATTTGACTAATTTCGTGGCGCTGTTTCAAAAAAGGCAATAAAAGGGAACGTTATAAGGGTTTAAAGGAAATGAAGTAATATCATGTTTCAAACCGAACCTTTCAATTGCATTACATGTTACCATCAGACAATTTTTTAAGGTTGCGCAATGTATTGATATATGTTAATTACAAACTTAGCAAACATATTTTCTGTACATGCAGGGTGTCTCACTATTTGTCTGTTCGTCTCAATCCTAAAAGCAATGACTTTAATTAAAGCTAATATAGTATTCTTTTAATTAGTTTTCTATATGCACACACACTACCAATGGATAACAAGACAGACAGATTTTTTATATCTTACTACAAATATTTAACATCTGATTTTGAGGGGCTGTTTCAACAAGAAGCAATAAAAGTGCATGTTTGTGGAATTAAATAGGAAAGGAATTAGCATAAATTTTTCAAACAGCACCCTTTCAAATGTATTTCGTGTTACCACCTTACAATTTACAATGTAGTTTAATGTATTTGATATTTATTACTTACGGCCCAAATGCATAAGACAAATCTTATTTAAAGTTTATGCTTGTCGAGAACAAACTCATTTGAACAGAATAAAACAATACTAAAAATAAAAACCACCAACACACTTTACATTATTCAAGACACATCTCCACCACTTAGCCGAGTCAACAAGCAAGGAGGAACGGTCACGAACCAGACTCAAGCGCCAAAGAATCCTGTTGGGAAAACAGTGCAATTTTTGCTTCTGGAATAACAAATACTGTAACATGGCGCAGTTTTAACATTGTGACAAATTGAAGTGGTATATCTGAAGAAAAAATAATTATGTGTTGTAAACATCTGAAAGCTTTTAGAATGTTAAACACTGTCGTTTGTAGATAAATAAGCTGCATAAATTAAGTCGGTAACGGTGATTAAATGCATACCATTCAAATGCATGTATTTTCTTTCTATACATAGAATCCTTTGTGTTGGTACTTTATCTTAATTTTATGTGCTTATCTTATTTAATAATAACTGCTTTATCTTATTTAATAATATTACAATTATAATTTTGTAGCTATGCTACGCTAAGCTTTTGTAGCTATGCTACTGTAGCTGACGCTAATATAGCATTATTTTAATTTGTTTTCTATATATGCACACACATTATCAATGAATCACACAACGGGCAGATGTATTATATCTAACCACAAATATTTAACCAATTTCGTAGCGCTGTTTCAAAAAAGGCGATAAAGGGAACGTTATAAGAGTTTAAAGGAAATGAAGTAATATCATGTTTCAAACAGAACCTTTCAATTGCATTACATGTTACCATCAGACAATTTTCAAGGTTGCTCATTGTATTGATATATGTTAATTACAAACTCAGCAAACATATTTTCTGTACATGCAGGGTGTCTCACTATTTGTCTGTTCGTCTCAATCCTAAAAGCAATGACTTCAATTAAAGTTAATATAGTATTCTTTTAATTTGTTTTCTATATGCACACACACTACCAATGGATCACAAGACAGGCAGATTTTTTATATCTTACTACAAATATTTAACATCTGATTTTGAGGGGCTGTTTCAACAAGAGGCAATAAAAGTGCATTTTTTGGAATTAAATAGGAAAGGAATTAACATAAATTTTTCAAACAGCAACCTTTCAAAATGTACCACCTTACAATTTACAATGTAGCTCAATGTATTTGATATTTATTACTTACGGCCCAAATGCATAAGACCAATCTTATTAAAAGTTTATGCTTGTCCAGAACAACTCATTTGAACAGAATAAAACAATACTAAAAATAAAAACCACCGACACACTTTACATTATTCAAGACACATTTCCACCACTTAGCCGAGTCAACAAGCAAGGAGGAACGGTCACGAACCAGACTCAAACGCCAAAGAATCCTGTTGGGAAAACAGTGCAATTTTGCTTCTGGAATAACAAATAATGTTAACATGGCGCAGTTGTAACATTGTGACAAATTGAAGTGGTATATCTGAAGAAAAATAATTATGTGTTGTAACATCTGAAAGCTTTTAGAATGTTAAACACTGTAGTTTGTAGATAAATAAGCTGCATAAATTAAGTCGGTAACGGTGATTAAATGCATACCATTCAAATGCATGTATTTTCTTTCTATAAATAGTATCTTTTGTGTTGGTACTTTATCTTAATTTTATGTGCTTATCTTATTTAATAATAACTGCAATTTTATCTTATTTAATAATATTACAATTATAATTTTGTAGCTATGCTACGCTAAGCTTTTTGTAGCTATGCTACTGTAGCTGACGCTAATATAGAATTATTTTAATTTGTTTTCTTATATATGCACACATTATCAATGAATCACACAACGGGCAGATGTATTATATCTAACCACAAATATTTAACCAATTTCGTGGCGCTGTTTCAAAAAAGGCGATAAAAGGGAACGTTATAAGAGTTTAAAGGAAATGAAGTAATATCATGTTTCAAACAGAACCTCGTAAAATTTCAATTGCATTACATGTTACCATCAGACAATTTTCAAGGTTGCTCATTGTATTGATATATGTTAATTACAAACTCAGCAAACATATTTTCTGTACATGCAGGGTGTCTCACTATTTGTCTGTTCGTCTCAATCCTAAAAGCAATGACTTCAATTCAAAAAAAGTTAATATAGTATTCTTTTAATTTGTTTTCTATATGCACACACACTACCAATGGATCACAAGACAGGCAGATTTTTTATATCTTACTACAAATATTTAACATCTGATTTTGAGGGGCTGTTTCAACAAGAGGCAATAAAAAGTGCATGTTTTTGGAATTAAATAGGAAAGGAATTAACATAAATTTTCAAACAGCAACCTTTCAAATGTACCACCTTACAATTTACAATGTAGCTCAATGTATTTGATATTTATTACTTACGGCAAAATGCATAAGACCAATCTTATTAAAAGTTTATGCTTGTCCAGAACCAACTCATTTGAACAGAATAAAACAATACTAAAAATAAAAACCACCGACACACTTTACATTATTCAAGACACATTTCCACCACTTAGCCGAGTCAACAAGCAAGGAGGAACGGTCACGAACCAGACTCAAACGCCAAAAGAATCCTGTTGGGAAAACAGTGCAATTTTTGCTTCTGGAATAACAAATAATGTTAACATGGCACAGTTGTAATATTGTGACAAATTGAAGTGGTATATCTGAAGAAAAAATAATTATGTGTTGTAACATCTGAAAGCTTTTAGAATGTTAAACACTGTAGTTTGTAGATAAATAAGCTGCATAAATTAAGTCGGTAACGGTGATTAAATGCATACCATTCAAATGCATGTATTTTCTTTCTATAAATAGTATCTTTTGTGTTGGCACTTTATCTTAATTTTAATTGTCGTTGAATTATAATTTTGTGGCTATGTCTAGTGTATATAAAATTACAATTCAATTCATATTCTTTTAAACTGTCTGCAAAGCAGAATTTTCAGTATTGCAAATTGCAGTACAGTAGAAATTAACAAAACAGTTATTTCTATTCGAGTTTCTGTTTTCCATTTAATATCTTTTATTAAATTAAAATTTTAGTTACTGAATTTTAACGGTTTTTGAATCTTTTGTGTTGGTATTTTATCACAAAATTTTGACAGTCGTTCGAATATAATCTTGCAAGTATGTATAGTGTATATAAAATTCAGTTTATTTAAATTCTTTTAAATTGCCTGAAAAAATAGAATTTTCGAAATTGTACTACAGTATAAATTACAAAATAATTATTTCGATTCGTGTTCAATTTAATCTTTCATTAAATTAAAATTTTTATGTAACTATCAATGAATCTTTTTGTGTTAGTTCTTCATCTTAAAATTTTAACTATCATTGAATTTTAATTTTATAGCTAGGGTCCAGTGCATATAAAGACTTAGTTTAATTTAAATTTTTTAAATTGTCTGAAAAGCAGAATTTTTAAAATTGTAGAAATTGACAAAATAGTTGTTTTTGTTCGACACCTGTTTTGTACTTAATATCTTTTATTAAATTAAAATTTTTGACGTTTTGATTATTTATTTTTTTAATATATGTATATCGTACATTTGTAAACTATTTTTATACAAATACACATAAGGAAGAGTTATATAAATTAAGTTGATAATGAAAATTAAATGGACTTAAAAAATGCCATTCAAAAGGCATATCATTTCTTTCTTTAAATAATACTTTTTTTTTTTGTTACTTTATCTTAAAATTTTTAATTTTTAATAATAAAATATTTGTGAGCTGTAAATCATTTTGATACCAAAAGTCTGTATATTAATATAAATTTGGAATTTATAAAAATTTTGAATAGGTAATATCTTACAGAATCGACCCTCTAACATTGAATGACAATTAGTTAATTGTAATTATTTTAAACCCTAAAATGTGTATAAAAATAATAACAATATTTAAATAAAGATATTTAAAAAAGATTCATTCTAATTTGAAATAAAACTTAATAACGAAAATGTATGATATTTTAGAATTACTATATTGGAATATATATTTTGCATTTTAAATTTTTTATTATAAATAAAATAATAAGCATTATTTAAATAAATATATTTAAAAAATGATTCATTGTAATTTCAAATAAACACTTAATAACGTAAAATTTAAGATATTTTACATATTACTATGTTGGATTATTTATTAGTATATTTTAAATTTTCAATTATATCGTTAATTTTAAAGCCCATTTTATTCCTTTACATATATTTTTCTTTTTCCCACAGAATTTTTAAATCACTAATATGATTAGCGTAATCAACAAGGCTTTGGACTAACGTAAACGAAATTAACAATGAAGGCATATTTTGAAAATTCAGTTATAGGTATATACCATAGGACTTACATATGTGAAAAATGTAACTTTTAACTTGAAAAATAAAACTTTTCAATGAATAAATTTATATTCATCACACAAACGCAAGAAAAGAAATGGAAACTTTTCCATTGCAAAAAATGTTCCTCCACTATGCAAATATAGACTTGAACCTATGAATGGAAACTCAGTTTTCTGTATGAGTGAATAGATTACCCTATACAGAAATCTACTAAAACTCCGGTTTATTCGTATCCAGAATATTTTGAATAAAGTCAAAATCTTTTCAATGGATTATTACTGCAAATAAATAAAGTCCCAGTTTTCCGCTGCGCAGAGTGAGAAGAGAGTGAATTCAACATTCCTTCAAATGAATGGGTCAATGTCTCATGAATTTCACGTCACTTGGATGGCCATTGTAATGAAACTGCCGGACAGTTAACGTGGAGCGTGATAATGTTTGTAATGTAATATGCAGGGACTGAAATGGTCTCTGCTATGTGAGCTAAAAGCCAGAGGAATAGATTGTTGATTGAATAGAATTCATCAACTCTTTCATGGTTAATTTTAAGATGCTAATAAAGTTTGGAATATTTATAATAATAATTTTTTTTGTTCTTTTTTATTATTGATTCTAGAAAACAATTTCGTGAATTAGTTATTCATTTCTTTAGTTCACTGTAATAAAATGAATTATGAATTATTATACATCAGATTTTTATCTTACCTCAAATATTTAACATCTAATTTCTTGGCGCTGTTTCTACAAAGAGCCAATAAAAAGCGTACGTTATAGGAGTTAAAAGGAAATGAATTAACACACATTTTTCAAACACCCATCTTTCAATTTCATTACATGCTGCCACCTTACAATTTAATTGTTGCTCAATGTATTGACATATATTACTTACTAACTTAGCAAACATATTTTTGTGGATGCATGCTGTCTCATTATTTGTCTAGTCTTTCAATTCTGAAAGCAGTGGCTGTTACTGATGCTAATATAGGATTCTTAATTTTTTTTTCTATATGCACACACACTACCAATGGATCACGATTAGGGCAGATGTTTTATATCTTACCACAAATATTTAACATCTAATTTATCGGCTCTACTTCTAGAAGAGGTAATTAAAATTGAACACTATAGGAGTTCGAAAGGAAATGAATTAACATAAATTTTTCAAACAACATTTCATTTACATTACACGTTAGCACGTTACAATATAAAATGTTGATCAAGGTATTGATATATATTTACAAACTTAGCAAACCTATTACTACACATATTGTCTCAATATTTGACTTCTCAATCTTTAAAGCATCTATGATTGACGATAATATAAAATTCGTTTAATTGCTTTCTATTTGCGTACACATTATCAACGGACCACTAAATGGGAAGGTGTTTTATCTTACCACAAATATTTAACATTTAATTTCGTGGCGCTGTTTTCACAGGATAAAATAAAAGTTTACGTTTATAGGAGTTAAAAAGGAAATAAATTAACATAAATTATTCAAACAACCTTTCCATTACATTACATGTTACCACCTTACAACTTACAATGTAGCTCAATGTATTTGATATTTATTACTTACGGCCAAATGCACAAGACCAATCTTATTTAAAGTTTATGCAAGTCCAGAACAAACACATTTGAACTGAATCAAATAATACTAAAAATAAAAAAACCACCGACACTCTTTGCATTATTCAAGACACATTTCCACCACTTAGCCGAATCAACAAGCAAGGAGGAACGGTCATGAACCAGACTGAAGCGCCAAAAGAATCTTGTTGGGAAAACAGTGTAAGTTTTGCTTCTGGAATAACAAATAATGTTAACATGGTACAGTTGTAACATTGTGACAAATTGAAGTGGTATATCTAAAGAAAAATAATTATATGTTGTAACATCTGAAAGCTTTAGAATGTTAAACACTGTCATTTGTAGGTAAATAAGCTGCATAAATTAAGTCGGTAATGATGATTAAATGTATACCATTCAAATGCATGTATTTTCTTTCTATAGTTAAGAATATTTTGTGTTGGCACTTTATCTTAATTTTATTTTCCGTTGAATTATGATTTTGTAGCTATGTCTAGTGTATATAAAATTACAGTTCTATTCAAATTCTTTTAAAATATCTGCAAAGCACAATTTTTAAAATTGCAGTATAGTAGAAATTAACAAAATAGTTTTTCTAATCAAGTACCTGTTTTGTACTTAATATCTGTTATTAAATTAAATTTTTTATCAGTATATTTGTATATGTATTTCATATATTTGTATACAAATATATATCTTCATATGACTATAAAAATGTGCTATTATTTATAATTTTAGTTTGAAAGTGTAATTGTAGTAAAATCTCAGAATTTCTATTTCAAATCTATGGCAAACATTTTTAAAAATCTTTTATGAGGTAAAATTCCTTTTTGATACCAAAAGTGAATTTGTTAATGTAAATTTAGAATTTGTGATAACTCTGGAGAAGTAGTTGCTTAAATGCCAATTACTTCTCTAAGCATGAATGACAAACCGTTAATTGTAATTTTTCGTAAATCAACATAATAAATTTTTAAAAAAAAGATTCATTTAATTTTTAAATGACGTTTTCCAGCGGGCTCCACGTTGGACGCCAGATTGTAGCGTTGTGGGTTGTGAAACTGTATTTTAACTGGGTGTGGTTGAGTAGAGATTTGAGGTACAGGTTGCAGAACTCACAGCCGGACACAGTACATAAACATTTACAGACAGACAATATTTAATACAGTTTAAAACATATAATTGTAGATTGGCGGAAGGATTCCACTTCTAAGACGAAAATAAAGATACTCAGGTAGGCGCTGGTAGGTTCTTCCCTCCACGGTAGAGAGTTTGTAGGCCAACTATTCCTATTATTTATTACTATTACGAAAATATAATCAACGCATGTTTGCGTTGATTATATTTTTCTCGCAGGATGACAGATTGCCAACTAAACTCTTTCTCAGCTTTTCTTCTCGGGTGACAGTCTAAAGACCGACTGACCATTTATCCTGAAAGCCACAAGCGGTGCTCTTGCAGTGTGTAGGAGGAAGCACGGTTACAATTTGAAATAAACACTTAATCACGAGAACGTAAGATATTTTATATATTATTATATTAAAATATTTATTTGTACATTTAAAATGTTCTAATATATCATTAATTTAAAGGCACATTTTTAAAATTTTTTTACCCCTTTTTCGTACTGAATGTTTAAATCATAATTGTGATGATATTAACAAACAAAGCATTGAAAAAACATTCACAATTAACAAATAAATTGAAAATTCAGTTACATAAGTATATCGCATAACGCTTACATTTATGTGAAAAATGTCCCTTTTCACTTGAAAAAAACCCTTTTCAATGAATAAATTCATATTCATCACGCAAACGTGAGTAAAAGAAATTGAGACTTTTCCATTGCATAACGTCCCTCCACTAAGCAAATACAGACTTGAATCTATGAATGAAAACCCAGTTTTCTGTTCGAGCGAATAGATTACCCTATACAGAAACCTGCTAAAACTCGGTTGATTCGTATCCAGAATATATGAATAAACTCCAAAATCTTTTTCAATGAAAGTATTACTGCAAATACATAAAGTCCCAGCTTTCAGTTACCTAAAATGAGAAGAGAGTGAATTCAACATTCCTTCAAATGCGATGGGTCAATGTCTCATGAATTTCACGTCACTTGGATGGCCATTATAATGAAACAGCCGGACAGCTTACGTGGAGCGTGATAATGTGTGTAATGCAATATGCATGGACTGGAAATGTTCTCTGCTGTGTGGGTTGAAAGTTGGAGGAAGACATTGTTGAAGAATAGAATCTATTAACTCTTTTCTTTGTCATATTCTAGCTAATTTTAAGTTGCTAATAAACTTTGGAACATTTGTATAGATTTTTTTATTATTTTCTTTTTCATCATTAATTCGAGAAAAAATTTAATGAATAATTATTAACTTATTTAGTTTATTTTGTCCCCTTCAAAAGAGGCATTTTTAAAATATAATACTAACATATTATAAAGTAAGTTCTTCCTGTTATTTTTTATTAAAAATATAAATAAAACTTAGTTAAAAATATATTTACTTAATCATCAATACCGAAGCTGTTCTTTTCAACAACATTCACTCTTAAATTTTTTTGATGATGTCTTTTTGAAAACACATTTGATTTTGCTTTGATCTGAAAAAGAATTCAATTTTCAACTACTTTTTTTGAAGTCAGTCTAAAAGACATTCTAAAGGTTTTTATAAACTTCTAAAAAGATGGTAATCAATTGGAGCAAACTAAAGAAAATAGAAGGGTTGATCATAATTTTCCAACTAAGATCTGAGGGACTCTTAGTTACTTTTGCAGTATGGGGTTTAACATTGTACTGTTGCAACATCACTCATTTCTGTTTATCAATAAAATCCATTTTATGTAAAAATACCTTCGATAAGATAGAAAATGTTTTATGGTCATTATTGGATTGTTGCCTAACATCTCATATTGAACAGTTCCTTTCATATACCACCCCACACTTATTATGATCTTTTTTTTGTTTGTGGATATAGATCACTTCGGGGCTGTTAAATGCCTTAATGTCTCGAATGAAGACAAAAATCATTATGTTTGCCATAATGATTATATTAATATATCTTAACATTATTATAGAATATCTACTGATTATATGAACTACTGTATCTATTGGAGCAAGCCTAAGAAGATAGAGTGATTGAGCATAATAAATAAAGAATTAATAAAGAATAAATAAAGAAGTATCGAATATATGAATAAAGTCCAAAACCTTTTAAAAGGATTATTATTGCAAATAAATAAAGTTCCAGCTTTCCGCTGAGCAGAATGAGAAGAGAGTGAATTCGACATTCCTTCAAATGAGAAGGGTCAATGTCTCATGAATTTCACGTCACTTGATGGCCATTATAATGAAACTGCCGGACAGTTTATCTGGAGCATGATAATGTTTGCAATGTAATATGCATGGACTGGAAATGTTTTCTGCCATGTGGGTTGAAAGTTGGAGGAAGAAGTTGGTGATTGAATAGAATTTATTAACTCTTTCATTGTCGTGCACTGGTTAATTTTTAAGTTGCTAATAAACTTTGGAATATTTATTTATAAAGACTCTTTTTATATTTTTGTATATTATTAATTCAGGAAAACAATATCCTGAATTAGTTATTCACTACTTTACTTTCATTAGTTCACTTGTAATAAAATGCATTTTGTATTATAATAATAATATAAAGTTCTGTTCAATGTTTTTCGGCTGAATTTTCACTAAAAACTTAGTTAATAATATCTTTATTTAATTAACACAGTTACTATTTTTTTCAACAATATTTTCTCTTAAGAATTTCGATGCTATTTTTAAAAAAATTAATTTGATTTTCCTTGGATCTGAAAATTCAGTTTCGATTTACTTTTCTTTAAAATCTAAATCCTCCCAAATGATTTTGTAAACTTCTAAAAATAAATTGTAATCTATTGGAGCTAACTTAAGAAAATAGAGTAGTTGAGCAAAATTTTCCAACCAAAATCTTAGTGATTCTTAATCACTTTTGCAGTATACAGATTGTTATATATAAATTATTTATCAAACTAAAAATGAAAATAAGCAATTATAATTGATGATGCCTGAACTTGCTTTCACATATTCTCCAACCAAAATCCATTCTCAAGTTTTTCCATATGTTGTCTATTCACCGGACCTGTGCGATTAATATTTTTTCCACTGATTAAACATGATTTGCAGGGGCTTCTTTTATTCTATTTAATGAAGTAAAAACGCATTCGCATAAGACAATAAAGATGGTTAGAAAAAAAATGACTTTGCAGTAGTTTAGCTCGAAACTAAGAAATTTTATCAATCCGTCGGTTATTTAAACTACTCAAAGTACAAAAATTTGAGAACGTTTAGTTCTCAAATTTTGACTTTGACTTATAGATAACCAAGATAGATAGATAGTTTAGACTTATAAATAACCAAGTTGTTAATCTTTCATCAAACCGATTATAGAAGTGTTTAGGAAGCAGAATTTAAGCACAATTTTAATTGATTATATAAAACCATAATGTAGAACGGCTTATCATTTCGATTCTGGAACTAATTGTATATTGTTTGAAACAGCTTAGTCATATGTGGCGCCGCTCAACCTCACCAATTAGCAAACCAACCTGAACGTTTGGATCCTTTTCTAGTACGTTGGTTGCATATTAAATATAAATATTAAGGTCCGTTAAATATACTTTAATGGGTCTGTCATTACGATTTTGGAATTAATTGCATAGAATTTAGCGCAGCTTAGTCATTTCTGGCGCCAGTACACCTCGCCAATCAACCAACCAACTGACCCTTTTTAGTATAGCTTGCATATTGAATATAAATATTGATGGTCCCTTTAATGGGTTTGTTTTACGATTTTTTGGAATTAATTATATTGCTTGCATATTGCCAATCAACCAACCAATGAACGTTTGGACACTTTTTTTAATATTGATATTTTAAATATTTTTGAATGGGTTTATCTTTTATGATTCTGGAACTAATTGCACAGTGTTTGGTGCAGCTCGGCCATATCTGGCGCTAGTGAACCTCACCAATCAACAAGCCTATCTATAAACCATGCCAATAAACCAATCAATAAACCATGTTTCAATGATGGTGTTATTATTTTAAAATACATTTGAATTTCAGATAACAGTTTTTTAAAATTTAATATCGTTATTTCAAAGTAAGTTGGGCCTGAATATATCCTATAATTGCTTTACTTTCTTGAACAAATTTTATTGCATTTTATATCATTTCATTCTGAGGTATTTTAATATGTTTTTATGGTAAATGCTTTAGGCAAAATGAAAAAAGGGGCCGATATTCTTTTTATGACTTTCATATCGATCTTCACCTTGGGTTGTAAGATTTATGTATTTTATATTTTTCACACTTTTTCTCCGATATTATTGGCAGGCATAAGTTTTATGACTGATATAGGACCATGTTAATAATCATCAATTAAATTCCACTTCCAAGCAATATATGATTTGTTAAATACATCGCAAAAATAAATATGCTTAACACAAAGTTTTATGGTTATTTCTTTATATTTCCGTCAAATAAGTCTTTACGCACTTTTATTCATCATCAAACATTCATCAAAATATCTAGTACTATTGTTTCTTTAGTAAAATTATTTTTATTTTTCCTTTAATTAATTAATTAACTATTAAGTCTTGGAACGTTATTGTTTCATGAAACTAATTAATCTTTCTATCAGAAATTATGTGTGTATTTACAATTTCCCGACTTTGTGTCCTATAAATTGTATTCATTTTAAAAGGTAAATCTTTTCAAAAATTAAATGATGTTCTACATTGTTATAGCTCATATTGGGATAGAAAGTGTTTTTAAAATTGCCAACAGAAACACATTAATGAATGTTACAATCATTTAGGATATTGTTCGAAATCCTATTTGTTAGATTAATCTTCTATTTTTACTCTTATTGATGTTATGATTGTTATTTTTAATGGAGTAAAGAATCTATCCGGAGAATATTGCCTAATTAATCTCATTAACAATTTTCTCTCCTTTTATAATGTCTCCTTTTTAATTTTAAATTGGTCTGCTAAACTGAAGTAAATAAAATGAATAAAAAACGGTAAAACGAACTCACTTCAAATGTGTTACTAATAATTTATTTTGGTCATTTGTAGTCTGTAATTTTGGTCAATCATCATTTGGTTAACCGTGTTAATTTATAACACATTTCATTAATGTTGATGCCATTAATTTTCAATGGTGATTTACAGCACTCAAAATACGCAACGGCAAACAAATTCAGATTCTTTTGAATAAATAATGCTGTGAAATATCCGAATTAGAATATTTGCATTGTGTATCATTGCCATCTGGTAGATCAAGTGTGTTAAGGAAAACTCACATAAATACAGGGATTACTATATTTACACAGCATTATATTTAATTCGTATGGGTGTCTGACAGATGGCGTTACTGTTATCACCAGATGGATCAGATAGATAATTATTCCGTGTCAAGTCAATGCCACTAAGCTTTGAACGGTGATTCCTTCGATGTTATTACATTGTGAACATTGTTTTTTTTTTTTTTTTAATTTTGATCATATCGATCATATACGAGAAAAAGTACATTTGATAGAAGTTTTATTTTTATATTTTAATTAGAGGAAAAATGCAGTTGAAGCGCATCCTATTTTTGTGGAAACTTTTAATGAACATGTAAAAGAAAATGAATAAACATTAATTTTTCAAACATTACGTGTTACCACATGAAATTTTCAAGTTTGCTCAATGTATTGATATATGTTATTACAAACTTAACAAACATATATTCTGTACATGCTGGCTGTTTTAATATTTGTCTAGTCGTCTCACACCTGAAAGCTATAACTGATGTTATTAGAAATGTAATTAGAAAACAAATTAAACGAATCCTTTGATTCGTTTAATTTGTTTTCTAATTACATACACATTATCAATGGACCACAAAGCAAGCAGATATCTTAGCACAAATATTTAACATCTAATTTCGTGGCGCTGTTTCAACAAGAGGTCATAAAAAGTGTATGTTTTTAGAGTTAAATAGGAAATGAATTAACACAAATTTTTCAAACAACCTTTCATTCGTATTACATGTTACCACCTTACAACTTACAATGCAGCTCAATATATTTGATATTTATTACTTACGCCCAAATGCCTAAGACCAATCTAATTTAAAGTTTATGTTTACCCAGAACAAACTCATTTGAACATAATAAAACAATAATAAAAATAAAAACCACTGGCACCCTTTACATTATTCAAGACACATTTCCACCATTTTAGCCAGTCAACAAGCAAGCAGGAACGGTCACGAACCAGACTCAGCGCCAAAGAATCTTGTTGGGAAAACAGTGCAATTTTTACTTCTGGAATAACAAATACTGTAACATGGCGCAGTTGTAACGTTGTGACAAATTGAAGTGGTATATCTAAAAGAAAAATAATTACGTGTTGTAAGATCTGAAAGCTTTTAGAATGTTAAACACTGTCATTTGTAGGTAAATAAGCTGCATGAATTAAGTCGGTAAAAATGATTAAATGCATACCATACAAATGCATGCGTTTTCTTTCTATAGATAGAATATTTTGTGTTGGTGTTTTATCTTAATTTTTAATTGCCGTTGAATTATAATTTTGTAGCTATGTCTAGTGTATATAAAATTACAGCTCAATTTATATTCTTTTTAAATTGCTTGAAAAAAATGTAGATTTTTAAAATTGTAGTATAGTAGAAATTAACAAAGTAGTTGTTTTCTATTCGAGTTTCTGTTTTCCATTTAATATATTTTATTAAATTAAAATTTTTAGTTACTGTCATTGAATTTTAACGGTTTTTGAATCTTTTGGGTTGGTAATTTATCACAAAATTTTTGACAGTCGTTGAAATAAAATCTTGCAGTTATGTATAGTGTATATAAAATAAATTTTAATTTAAATTCTTTTAAATTGCCTGAAAAAATAGAAATTTGAAATTGTACTACAGTATAAATTGACAAAAATAAGTGTTTATATTCAAGTTCCTGTTTTGTTTTACATGTTTTTATAAAATTAAAATTTTCTGTAAACTTTAAATAATCTTTAAATGAATCTTTTGTGTTGGTTCTTTATCTTAAAATTTTTAACTGCCTTTGAATTACAATTTTATAGCTATGTATCTAGTGCATATAAATTTAGTTTAATTTAAATTTTTAGTAAATAATAAAATAGAGAATTTTTAAAAAATACGAGTTTTAGTTACAAAATGGTTCAAGTTATAATTAATATACAAGTACTTGTTTTGTACTTATTATTTTTTATGAAATTAAAATTTTTTTTTGAAAATTTAGCAATTTTTAAATATATTATATCGAGTTATAAACTATTTTTGATAACAAATACATATAAACATGGAACAGTGTATATAAATTAAATTACACTTAAATGCACTTAAAAATGCCGTTTATAAAAACTTTGATAAAACTTTTGAAAAACTCTCCAGATTGACTCTCTGCTTTTGAATGACATTCCTTAATTGGAATTTTTTAATTCAAAAAATAAAAATTTTTTAAAAAAGATATCATTCTAATTTGAAAAAATACTTAATTCACTGAGAATGTAAACATTATGGTAGATATTACTATTTGAAAATACTTATTTGTATATTTAAATTTCCTAGTAATTGTTATTTTAAAAACACATTTTGGTTTTTTTTCTATTCTTTATTTATTTTTTCCTTTTTCAGAGTGTTTAATCATTAATGTGATTTTTGTAATAAACAATGCATTGAAAAACATTAAAAAAATTAACAAGAAAATTTAACTAAAAACGACAAAACTACAATTTTGGAAAATTCAGTTACATAAGTATATCGAATAGTGTTTATGTATGTGAAAATGTCACTTTTCACTCGAAAAAAACTTTTCAATGAATAAATTCATATTCATCACACAAAAAAGCAAGAAAAGAAATGAAAACCTTCCATCTGCATAATGTCCTACTCCACTAAGCAAATACAGACTTGAATCTATGAATGGAAACTCAGTTTTCTGTTCGAGTGAATATATTACCCTATACAGAAATCTGCTAAAACCCGGTTGATTCGTATCTAGAATAGATGAATAAAGTCCAAAATCTTTTCAATGGAGTATTGCAGCAAATAAATAAAGTCCCAACTTTTCCTTTGCGCAGAGTGAGAAGAGAATGAATTCAATATTCCTTCAAATGCGATGGGTCAACGTCTCATGAATTTCACGTCACTTGGATGGCCATTATAATGAAACTGCCGGACGGTTTACGTGGAGCATGATAATATTTGTAATGTAATATGCATGGGCTGGGAAAATGTTCTCCTTTATGTGGTCTGAAGTTAGTGGAAGAAAATGTAGAATGAATAAATTCCATTAACCTTCCATTGTTCTATTCTGGTTAGTTTTAACTAGCTAATAAACTATGGAATATTTATAAAGGTCTTTTATTATTTTCTTTTATCATTAATTTTGAAAATCATTTTCATGAATTAATTATTTACTTCTTTAGTTCACTTGTTATAAAATGGCAAGTGAACTAAAGCTAAATCAGGTTGTAACGAAAGTTACAACCTGATTCAGGGTTGTTAAATATTTTCTCCGAATGGCGACTAAATCACTATGTTTGGCACTTAACATTATTAAAGAATATATACTGATTCTATGATATACTGAATCTATTAGAGCAACCCTAAGAAAATAGAGTGGTTGAGGCATGATAAATAATGAAGCAATAAAAGAATAAATAAAAAGAAGTATCCAGAATATATGTAAATTCCAAAGTATTTTCAATGGATTATTACTGCAAATACATAAAGTCCCAGCTTCAGTTACCTAAAATGAGAAAGAGTGAATTCAACATTCCTTCAAATGCGATGGGTCAGTGTCCTCATGAATCTCACGTCAATTGGATGGCCATTATACTCGAAAAACGCCAAACAGTTTACGTGGAGCGTGATGATGTTTGTAATGTAATATGCATGGACTGAGATGTTCTCTGCTATCGCGGGCTGAAAGTGGGTGGAAGAAATTGTTGAATGAATAGAATTTATTAACTGTTTCATTGTCCTATTCTGGTTAATTTTAATTTTCTAACAAACTTCGGAATATTTATAAAGACTTTTTATATATTTTTAATAATTAAGAAAAACAATTTCATCAATTATCTTTATAAATGACAATCAATTATTCACTCCTTTAGTTTCTTAAGTACATTCGTAATAAAACGCATTTTGAATTACAATACATCAGGTTATAAAGAAAGTTCGGTTCTGTTTTTAAGAAATCAACAGGCTAAAAACTACAGTCTAAATTATAGGCTGTTTTTAGGTAATTATTATTATTTTTTTTAAATTCGACTAAACATTTAGTTAATAATATATTTATTTAATCATCAAAGCAGTCAGTATTCTTTCTACAATATTTTCTCTTAAGGGTTTCGATGCTATTTTTTATTTTTATAAATTTCATTTGATTTTGCTTTTTATTGTGAAAAAGAATTCAATTTTCAACTATTTTCTTTAAAGTCAATCTCTCAATGATTTTGCAAACTTTTAAAAAGATATATTCTAGTGGAGCAAGCCTAAGCAAATAGAGTAGTTGCCCAATAATTTCAACCCTGATCACGTTCTAACGCTAAAACATGTTTCTCAACGTAAGACTTTGTGCAGATTGTTATATGAAAAATATTTTGCCGCTAAAGATGGAAATAAGAAGTTACAATTGATGATACCTGCCTATTCAATCCAATTAAAATATTTAAAAATATCTAGGCAAAATCTGTTGAAGTTTTCACACATATTGCCTATTCACTGGATCCATGCGATTAATAATTATTTCACTGATTGAACATGATTCTGGAACAAATTGCATATTTTGCAGACACGCCTTTTTGTATCATATGACGAAGTAAAAGCACACATTCGCAGAAGACTGTTAATAAAGATGGTTGAAAAAAATGAGCGCAGTAGTAGTTTCAACAAAACTATGAAAGTTTCAGCAATCAATCGGCATTTAAGCAACTCAAAATTTACTACAAAATTTGCGAACGACTGGGGCCTTGTGATTTACAAATAACCAAGTTGTTAAACTTTCATGGATCATGTACCCAAACAAATTTTATAGACAAATGTCACCGGGCCACAATTTTTTTTTTGGAAGCACACGCTTAGACACGTCTGGCGCCAGCAAACCTCGCCAAACAACAAACCAACCTGAACGTTTGGACCCTTTCTAATATATTGCTTGCATATTAAATATAAATATTGATGGTCCTTTAAATATACTTGAATGGGTCTGTCATTACGATTCTGGAACTAGTTGCTTATTGTTTGGCGCAGCTTAGTCATATCTGGCCCAATTGGCAAACCAACCTGAATGTTTGGACCCTTTCTAGTATATGGCTTGCATAATACATATAAATATTATAATAAATCATTCAAGTATATAAAATATGCATTTAAATATACTTGAAGGATTAATTTTTTGTTATTTCTATAATTCAATCCATAACATTGGCATTTCTTCTTAGGTTAGCAAACCAATGAGGAACATTAAAAAATTTATAAATAAATATTGTCTCAATGATGGTGTTAGTTTAAAAATGCATTTGAATTTCAGATAACATTTTCTTTCAAATTTAATATCGTTATTTCAAAGTAAGTTGGGCCCGAATATATCCTATAATTGCTTTTTACTTTTTTTCGGCAAATTGTATTGTATTTTATAGAATTTTTTCACAAGTATTTCAGTATATTTTTATGGCAAATGCTTCAGGCAAAATGGAAAATTGGTCTAATATTCTTTTTATGACTTTCATATCTATCTTCACCTTGGGTTGTAAGATTTATGTATTCTATACTTTTCACACTTCATTTCCGATATTATTGGCAGATGTCTTTGATTGCTGTAGGACCATGGTAATAATCATCAATTGAATTCCACATCCCAAGCAATATATGATTTGTTAAATACTTTGAAAAATAAATGCTCCTAACAAAATGCTTTATAGTTATTTCCGTCAAATAAGTCTTTACAGACTTTTATTCATCCCCAAACATGCATCAAAATACCTAAAACGATTGTCTCTTTAGTAAAATTATTTTTGGTTTTTTCATTAATTAATTAATTAACTATTAAGCCCTGGGATACTACTGCTTTATAAACTAATTAATCTTTCTGCCAGTAATTATGTGCATATTTACAATTACTCAACTTTATTTACTTTGTTGTATTCCTTTTTAAAGGTAAATCTTTTCGAAAATTGGAATTCTATAATATATCTTTCTGTTGCCTGACTACTTATTTGTTTTGGTAAGAACTTTCAAATATAATTGAGATTTTATTGTTTCCACTTCATGTTTTTTTCTATATTTCGTTTTATATTTACATTTACAAGGCATGAAATCAAAATTAAAGCAAGGAACATAATAAAAGTAGCTAAGGAAAAGAAAAACAGAAATCTGTATCTGTAATTTACATATCTAACAATTAGATACAGATACTGATTAGTGTAATACAAATTAGATTCAGATGCAGACTAATGTAATACAAATTAGATGCAGATACAAATTAATGTAATGCAAATTGACAGTCACCATACTACATTACGCTATTTTTTATATTCCTAGATATACACCATAATACACCATAATTTGTTGATAAATTATTCAGTACGGAATAATTTATCAACAAATTTTGTTCTTTTGTTATTAATAGTAATTACAAACATATGAAACTAAATGTCCACATGTGTATCCAAGGGCATCAAGAGGTTATTATGTGCCTTCAGAAAGATTTACTGGTGAGGAATTCGTGCTTTTCATTTCAAAACCATTTATAATCAGAATAGCTATTCAGAAACAAGCTATTTATATGAAGAAAACATCAGTTGAAAATAACAAAGGGCTCAAACTTTCAGAACATGTCATAAACATGACATTCATATGAAAAGCAATAACATTATTAATCAAAACCAGAATATTTTTCTTATTAAGATACATTTTTCTACAATAAAGCTAATAAATGCTCATTTATCCTCAAATAGAATAATTTATTATTTACTATTTACAAAAAAATATGTATATGCTTCATATAGAACCATCCTTTACCATTTTTTTTACAGGAAACAATTTATTATACTGACCAATTACAAAAATATTTTTCCATGCATAAAACAAAGTTTTTGAAATAAATATTATCTTTAAAACTACGTTGATAAAAACTGTATTAAACAAATTTATTTTATGTTAAAATTTTTAAAAGATTTTTGACATATTTTTATTTTGCTAGCATGAATATTTAAAAAATAATAATTTTCTTACAACACGATAAAGTACGATTTCAATAAATTATTGAAAATATAGATTTAAGCTATAAAAGTTTCTGGCAACCACGTCTGAGAATTAAAAAAATTTTTAAATAATACCTTCTATTGCATATCAAACCAATTTTCTTTCAAATTTTGTATGTGAACAAGTTTTAAATCTATGAGCATGCTTTTGAAAGTTGTATTTTTTCAATGATGAACTTTATTATACCGTTATTTTGTTTAATTTCTTGTAAAGCGAGTGATATTTAAATATTTATATCCAAATCATGCTTTAAAACGTTATTATTCGCACAGAGAAATGCCATCTATCATTATTTTTATAGATGTCGACTGCAAACTGATACTTGAAAAAGTTACATAATGCTGTTAATGTTTCTTAATTAAAGACTCTGATATACAACAAAATTTTTACTGATATCGACTGCAAATCTATAAAATATACCTGAACTGAAAATAAACCAAAATTTGTAGCAAAAAAAAAAAAAATCCTCCAAAATATGTCAATTACTAGCAATTTGCGTATCATCTACAAAAAATACAAAATTTTATAAAATCTTTTTTTAATAAATACAATATGATTGATTCTTAATGAAATTCTGGGATTCTTAATGTAGCATACTACATATTTTTCTAGGGCCTGAATGGCCAGAGTGGCTAGCGCTCTTGCGCTCGGTACCACAGGTTTCGGGTTCGAGTCCCGGCGGTGCCATGGATGTTTGTAGTGGTTCGAATCCACTTTAAACCGTAGGTCCCGGTCTAACACGATCGTAGAACGTTGTGGAGAGTGACATTAAAAATAAGGAAAAACTACTGTTCATGTATACAGTGATTAGGGGATTATAGTCTTTGTTGCTTCACATTTCCATATACCCCTTCATTCATCATCATATATTTTTCTAAATAATTGCATCAAAATAAATTTGTTATCTAAAAAGTTGTTTGTTGTTGTCTAAGATAACGATGTACAAACTTAGTTGACGATGTCAAAAACTGAGGTGTTTATGTTTGTTACATAATTTCTCCTATACTGGAATATTCGATAGATAAAAAAAAAGCTGAAATATATCAATGTCAACTGCGAATATTATCCGAAGAATGTTTTGCGTTCGATGTTTCGAAAAGAAGCGATTTTTTTATCCCAAAGATTTTCAAATAATTAAACTGTATCTGATAAAGCAATTAGTTATACTTTGAAATTCATTTCTGTGTTCCTTTACAAAAATATCTGGAGTAGCGTTAATTCATTCGTATGTAGACCATAAAATACTTTAAATGGCCTAACATATCTCTCACCAATTTTAAACAGCGCATAAATGAAAGGATGTTTAAAATAAGGATGTATTCTACATTATCATAGCTCATATTGGGATAAAAGTTTTTAATTGGAATTTTTTTTTTTAAAAATTGCCAACAGGAAACACATTAATGAATGTCACTATCATTTATGATATTATTTGAAATCTTGCTTGTTAGATTAATCTTCTATTATTTAAGCTTATTGATGTCAAGAATGTTAATTTAATGGCATAACTAAACTATCAGAGCCTGTTGGCCGAGTGAGTAACTCTGTGGAGCCTAGTGCCACAGGATTCGGTTCCTGAGTCTCAGCGGTGCCATGGCTGTTTATAATGGTTCTAATATGACTGTAGAGATAGGGCTGGAAATCTTACCCCATAAAAAGACTACATCTCCCATCTAGAAATCCCGCTAGTAGGCAGACGGTCATGGCTCACCGTGGGGCTGTTGAGCCAATGAAGAAAAATCTATCCTGAGAATATTACCTAATTAATCGCATTAATAATTTTAACTCCATTTTATAATGACTCCTTTGTTATTTTAATTAATATCCTTTTTTAATAATAAATTAGTCTGCTAAATTGAAGTGAGTTCTAAACCATTTTTATAAAATGAATAAAAACAGAAAGAATTCACTTTAAATGTGTTATTAATCATTTATTTTGGTCATTTTTTGATCTGTTATTTTGGTCAACCATCATTTGATTAAATGGGCTAATTAATAACACATTTCATTAATAATAAATGTTGAGGCCATTTATAGCTGATGGGGATTTACAGCGCTAAAAATGTCCACTGCGCTACAGCAAACAAATTTAGATTCTTATGAATAACTAGCGTTGGGAAATCTCTGAATTTGTGCATTCTCATTGGCTGCCAATTGGCTTCTAGTAGATCAAGCGTGTTTCATTAAATAGAGGGATTATGATATTTACAGAGCATTCAATTTAATTCGTATGGCTGTCTGACAGATGGCATCAGTATTATTACCAGATGGATCAGACTAGTAACTATTTCGTGTCGTAAGCTTTGAACGTTGATCCATTCCATTTCATTATGCTGAATTGTGAATGTTGTTTTTTGAACTTTGAATGTATCAAATGATATAGTACAAAAAGAAAATCTGAGGGAAGTTCATTTTTCGATTTTAATTAAAAGAAAAATGCAATTGAAGTGCTTCATATATTTTTTAGCAGCTTACGATGAACGTGCACCAGCTAAAAGATGGTGACAAAATGATTTAAACCTATTCAAAGATGGTGAGTTTAAACGGAAGATAAAAAAGGGCCCATGTCAGTGAATCTACTGAATTCTTATTAAATTATTGCTAATGGACGCTGTCTGAAATTAATTCTTTTGAGTGGAGCAGTGGAAATGAAAAGGCAGTAATAGAACGAAAGGTAAGGCAAATTCTTTTTTCAACATTCTAACCATGCTTTCACCTGCTCACTGGCAGAAAAGCCCCCTGTGGTGTTCAGGAAAAATAATCAGTAGGCCTATAGACACTCACCTGGAGAGGAAGTATATTTCGCGCATCCTGAACCTCGCGAGTTTCGGGTTTTCGGCTTATAGGTGGAGTCCTTCCATGAATCTATAACTATATGTCTTTAAACGTGTAACATATTAAATCTCGGTTATTTTATGTGTTTAGTGTGTTTTGCATGTGTCGATAAAAAGCCTATGCTTGTCAAGCCTATTTTTGCTATGTCAAAAGTTTCTTTCTCCCTAAAAATAAGCTAAGCCTTCATTTTGCTTGTTTGAAAGAATTTCTCAGACATGTATATATACAGGTTCCTTTAAGGGCTTTAATAAAAACTAAATTTGCTCTTGCGTTTTCATTTTGAAGATTAATATATATATATATATATATTAAATCTATATGATTTTTAGTTAACCCTAACCTTCAAAAGACATGTGTAGAAATTTGACAGATGTTGCACTATTAGTATGTGAGTTATAGCATTTTTAGTGAAGCAAATTTTGTTAGTTTGAAAAAATGGATAAAAAGGAATTTCGGTGTGTTAATAAAGCATTGCTTTTTGGCGAAAAAATACTATTGAAGCCAAGGCTTGGCTTGATAAACATTATTCGGACTTTGCACCAGGAAAATCAACCATAGAGAAGTAGTTTGCTAAATTTAAACGAGGCGAAAGGAGCACCGAGGACGATGCACGCAGTGGACCACCCAAAGAGGCTGTTACCGACGAAACATCAAAAAGTCCACAAAATAATTTCTAATAACCGTAAAACGTGAAGTTGATTGAGATAGCTGAGATTTTTTAAAGTTTTCAAAGGAACGTGTTGGACAAATCGTGAATGAATATTTGGATGTGCAGCTCTGTTCAAAGTGGGTGGCGCGACTCACAGTCGACCAAATACAACAACGAATTGATGATATGTGACAATGGATGAAACCTGGTTTGCTTTGATATGTGGCAATGGTTGAAACAGGGCTCCATCATTTCACACCAGAGTCCAATAGACTTTTTTATCCAGCCGAGTGGACTGCACGTGAAGACGACTTCATTAAAATGATATAACTCACATACTAATAGTGCAACAGCTGTCAAATTTATACACGTGTCTTTTGAAGGTTAGGGGCTAACTAAACATCATATGAATTTAATACTAGTTGCGCCAATTATATGCCAGTCTACGAACTGTTCAACCCACTTGTTGATATATATATATATATATATATACATTGTAACAGAGAATTAAGTAATTTGTTAAAAAATTATGATTTACATATTTATTAAATATTTTTAAATTTTATAAATAAAATAAAAGTAATTTATTTTGAAAAAGTCTAAATTATTTATTTTATTAATTTTAAAAAAAAAAAAACAAACATTTTTAAAATTAGAAATATTTTTTTCTTGGACTATAGTTCGTCTATCTATTAATGCTTAGTGATGTAAACATGCTTCCTTCTATGCACTGGCAAGAGCACCATCAGTGGCGTACAAGATTAATGTCAGTTACCCTACAGACTCTCACCCGGTGAGAAAATATATTTTGAACATCCGTATCGTACCGTCCTTCCACGAATCTATAATTACCTGTCTTTAAAATGTGTTAAATAGTGTATGTTTCTAATTTTATGTATGTGGTGTGTTTGTGCATTGTGCCAAGAACAAATATCTCCACCAGTACCTCAAGTATCTCAACCTCAATGCACAGCCAGTTACAATCTGGTTTGCCCAACCTTCACACTACAACATGAGAAAGCTCAATTAAGGGTTGAGAGGTAAGATAAACATTATTTGGAAACTGTTCAAGGAAAAGTCCTAAACGTGACATATTCTCCATACATGGCTTTCTCCTGTTTACCATTTGTTTCCCTTGATGATGCTTGTCACGCAACACTGCCATCCTCTTGAAGAAGTACAAACAAAGAGTACTTGTTCTTTTTGAACACGGGCGATTGAAATGAGGACAACATCGTTTACCAAACGATGGAAAATAGTGAAGGGAAGTAGTGTAGTAGCTGTCTAGTCATGAACAATATTTTGATTGATGTATTAATTACCTTTTTAGTGTATTAAATGTCTTTTTTTGAAGAAAAATATCATAGATTAAATTGCAATACATAATGCATTTTAAATATTAACATCTCAAAAATTAGATGTAAAATATATCAATACCCTTTGTGTAATAAAACATATATGTTTTAATTAATTTCTTACATTTTATTTATTAAAAAAGAGATGATATGTTAAAACCCCTAGTGGATATTATTTATTACACATAGTATTATTATTGATTTAGTAAAAGAAAGTGAACTAACGAGATTAAATTGATAGAATATTAAACAACATCTTAAAGTATGCAAATATATTTTTATAGTAGTGAAAATATTTAAAATCTATGCCATAACAGCCAACAAAATGTTTAGTATTTACAAAAGAAAACAAACACTTCAAAATTTTATACTGGGGAACTAAGACAAATACAAAAGAATTGTGCGTGACTTTCTTATAATATTGCTTCTTTCTTATAAACAGCAAGAATGACACATAAAAAGATTATCAGCAATGATTTTCTTTTTTGGAAAAATAAGAAACTTGAACAAAAGGAATAGTTGAAGAATGTTGAATGTTTTTAGTAGTTTTACATTTTTTTTCTCTCTTAAAGTTATTTAAGTTATATCATTGAAAACAAATGGAAAAGAAGTCCCAAAATATTTTTTTTCTTTCTAAAAGAAGACGATTTTTTAACATATTTCTTTTTGAAAAATTTTTAATAAAATGTATAAAGGAGTATGAGTTAATTATTTTTAAAATATAACACCTTTTAAATCGAATTATAGCAATGTTATTCAAATTACAAATTTTGTTTTTAGTTAGATGCCACAATTCATTAGAAAACAATCCATACATAAAGAAAGCATCTTTAACGAGGAAAGAATTAGTGTCTTCATAGTGGGTTGGTACTATATAGCATTATATACATTGAAGTTCCAAAGTCACGAGAGACAGTGGGATCTTCTTTTGTCAGGCGCCAACTTGGCAACCCATAGCACCAACTAGGCGTGGCATTGACTTAACAAATCGTCGTTTTTATTCAGTCATGCTGCCTCTACCACCGTACATATTTGCAAAAAAGTGTTGCCGGTACAAGATTTTATACACGAACAGACTAAGGATCACCATGTATTCCCATAACAAATTATAAAGCGGACGGAAAAGTTCAAGGTTAATAGATCATCCTTTCAAGGATGGATTGATCCTTACTTTAGACTTTGGACTTGACACGTTTTTTCGTCCTTTAGACTTTGGACTTCGCACGTTTTTTTTTTTTTTTTTTTTTTCGCCTGTTGGACTTTGAAACGTATAATTGGAGAGGGAAAAAGAAAAAAAAAGTGAGTGGAGGGGAGTCGAGTTCAAGAGTTCCGCAAATACGAAGAGTACAAAGGTCGAGAGAAGAGTTTCAGATAATACGGAGTGTATAAAGAACGAACTCGCTTAAGCGAACTGCCTTTTAAAATGATTAGTTTTGTATAATAGTTATCTTTTAATAATAGTTATAATCTTTTCTATAACAGTTATATAATTGTGTTTTGTGTGTTATGTTTTGAAATTGCGCGGTGCTGTCTTAGCCAATATTAATAAATATGGCAGCTAAACATGCGTCATGATTTTGAGAAATAATTCTAATACCTGTTCATGAATAACACTGAATCAATATAATACGCATATCCGGCACCTAACTTTTACTAACAAAAAATCCTGCTTTCCAATATATGATCATGTCCAATATATGTTCGATGGAATTCCTAGCTAACAAAAATTATTTGCTGAATCGTCCAGAATGCTCATCAAATCAATAAGAAAGATTTTGGGCCAGTGACATAGTGCATATCATCCTGAAAATTTTATCATTGTTTGATACATAAACTACATGAATGACTGCAAATAGTATACAAAGAAACTAAACATAATCATTTGTAGTCAATTATTGCTTCCGTTTCATTAGAAGTCCAAAACCATGCAATATAATAGCATTCCAAACCATTATGGTGTCACCATCAATACGGTTCAAAACATCCAAACCTTTTTTGCGAGTCATAGAGGTCAATTTAGTTATCAAATAATAAAAAGCTTTATGAGTTTTTTAAAAAACTCTTAATATCTTTCCAGGGTTAATATTTTTCATGCTAACTATTTTCTGTAATTTTCGTATTCCTATAACACTTTTAAGAACATATTAAAAAGTGTCTACAACTGTTCAATTAGTAATAAGAATAT